>PVHP010000982.1:19427-119302 GCA_004024765.1 Zapus hudsonius | reverse complement strand
TTAGAACCTCACTAGAAGCTGGGCGTGGTGGCGCACGCCTTTAATCCCAGCACTCGGGAAGCAGAGTTAGGAGGATCGCCGTGAGTTCAAGGCCACCCTGATACTATATAGTGAATTCCAGGTCGGCCTGGGCTAGAGTGAGACCCTACCTCGAAAAACTAAAAAAAAAAAAAAAAAAGAACCTCACTAGAGCTGTGTTGTTGGGGTGGGCTTATAAGCCAGCTCCCCCTTGCCAGTATTTGGCACACCTTCCTGCCGCTGTTTGCAGTGCTGTGGCAGAGGTGATGTCCAGCCCTCTGCTCATGCCATCGTTTTCCCTGCCAGGATGGAGTCTCCCCTCGAGTCCGTAAGCCAAATAAACCCATTCCTCCACAAGTTGCTTTTGTTTGGGTTCTTCCTGCGCTGCAATTAAGAAGTTGACCACAACACTAGGTCAACCTGGAACAGATGGAGACGCAACTCGAAAAAACTAAAATCAGGGGTGTAGGCTGGAGAGATGGCTCGCAGGTTAAGTGCCAGATTTTGATTCCCCAGCACCCACACAAAGCCAGATGCACAAAGCAGCTCATACATCTGGAGTTTGTTTGAAAGCCCTGTCACACCCATTCTCTCCATCTGTCGCTCTTCTATCTCTCCCTGCTTGCAAAAACAAACAAACAAACAAACAAACAAACCAAAAAACTCAAAAACCAGGGGTAGTTTGCTATCATTCAAGCGTGAGGATGTGAATTTAGATCCACAGCCAGCCACGCCCTCTGGGCCATCCCAGCTCCGTGAGCACGTGACCAAAAGGTAACTTGACTTGGTCTTTGCCGCAGTTCTCATCACTGGGTTCAGCTTCTCATCACCGGGGCAAACACCTGACCAGAGCAGCTGCTGGGAGGAAAGGGTTTATTTCAGGCCTACAGATTCCAGGAAGCCTCCCCATTGAGGAAGAAGCTTGCTCTCACACATCCATGTTATTTCCCGAGCATGGTGGTGTGTGCCTGTAATCCCAGGGCCGGGAGGCAGGGGGGGGGGGATTGCTAGGGTTTACAGCTCACTGGCTAGCCAGTCTAGCCAAATTGGTGATCCGTATTATCAGTGAGAGACTCCGCCTCAAAAAGTAACATGGAGAGTAACAGAGGACGACAGGATGTCAACTTCTGGCCTTCACCTGCATGCACACACGTGTGTGCACCACAATATGAACACACAGAAGAACATGCATACACACATGTTCACACACCACACACATATATACATAAAATAAAACCAGGGACAACCTAAGTTTTTCCATGAGGTGAGACAAATATTGCTGATAGAATGATGACTGACAAAGCCAGGTGAGGGCTGAAGAGTTGGCTCACTGGTTAAGAGCACCACTTCCTGTGGAAGCATGAGAGCCGGAGGAGTTAGGATCTCCTGGATCACATAGACAGCTGGGTGTGGCCACACTTATATTATTCCTATCCAGTAGGGGAACAGATACTCAAGAATCACCAGGGCGACAGTAAGCTCTGGGATCGGTGAGACTCTGGCTCATATAAGAATGGCTGGGCTGGAGAGATTGCTCAGTGGTTAAGGTGCTTGCCTGCAAAGCCTAACAACCTGGGCTCAGTTTAGTACCCACGTAAAGCCAGATGCATAAAGTGGCAGATGCGTCTGGAGTCCATTTGCAGTGGCTGGAGTTCATGGCATGCCCATTCTCTCTCTCTCTTTTTGCAAATAAATAAACATTTTTTTTGTTTTTGTTTTTCGAGGTAGGGTCTTGCTCTAGTCCAGGCTGACCTGGAATTCACTATGTAGTCTCAGGGTGGCCTCGAACTCTCGGTGATCATCCTACCTCTGCCTCCCTCCTGAGTGCTGGGATTAAAGGCGTGTACCACCACACCCAGCTAAATAAACATTTTTTAAAAGACTGTCTAAGAGAGAGACAGAGTGGAACACTGGGCACTGCAGGCAAGTGTGCCCTGCTGCAGGTGAGTGCACAGGGCACTGCTTCATGGGCACATACACATGCATTCATACACCACACACACACACACACACACACACACACACACACACACACACACACACACAAGCAAAAACAATACCAACAAAAAAGCCAGGTGAAAAATAGTTTATACCACGATCTCAAAAATGGAGGAAAAATAGGAGGATGTAGATAAATCTGAAGAGTCAAACATGTCTTTACAATTCAAACGTGACATGAATCCTTATCTTTGTGATTTTTTCAGACCGATTTCCAAGGATCTGCCCAGCTCACAAATCCATGGACTATGTTGCCACCTGAGGAGATGCGGGCTCAAGTGATCTCAGTCCCTGGCCATGGCTGTTTGGGATCAGATGAGGAGCTGGACCCGTCAGAAAGCCTTCCCTAGCAGTTTAGAAAGGGCCTGAGGAAACTTGGCTCAGAATCCCAGAGCTGACCCCGGAGACCCTGGGTGAGCCCTGGAGGGACCCTGCTTCATAACACTCCTCACAGCACTTAATTAAATCCCCCTTTTCATGGTTAGTTTGGCTGTGTGGATTTCTGTCACTACCAAAATAGTCCCAATGAATACAGCAAGTATACATTACCTTAGTAATTCAAAGGAAATGAATGGGAATTAGGGCAACAGGCCGTGCTGGCCAGTCACCTTGTGTGCCATCCCAGGCCTGTGCAAGTACAAATGCCTTCAGATCTATTCCTGGTCCTCTGGCTCTGCCTGGTGTCAGGCCTGCCCTGCAGTTGTTTCTAGGACCCTCAAGTGGCCACTAGGAGGCACCGAGGGAACAGAAGGGGAAGAAAAACACAGAGACTTCTCTTCTTTTTGCTATCTGGGAACAGATCTGCTGGGTAGACACAGGCTCTCATTTCCTCCCGATGGCTCCTGTGAACCCCATTTCCCTTTGTCTCCCCCTGCCCGGGGGGGGGAAGTGGCTTCCTGCTACCCTCCCCTCAGTTAATCCAAGTCAAATCCCCCCACTTCAATACCAAGCAGACACCTCCAAGTCTAACTGAGGTGATGCCCGGTGAGTTAACTAGATGGAGTCATTCCATATCGTGGGTGCCCCAGGACACCACGCAATTGTATCTGGGTTTAAAATCTCAGATCATAGGGCTGGGCTGTAGCTCAGAAGTAGAGCACTTGCCTAGTTTACAGGAGGCCCTGGATCCATCTCCAGCCCTGTAAAAATGAATAGTTTAATCAATAAGTAAGATAACAATTGAAAAATGCTGTTTTCCTGGGTGAACACTGATGAGTACATGAGTGTTAATCTCATTTCACACTTGAAGTACCCCTTGGAAGGAGGCCTTAGGGTCCCCACTGTGAGAGGAGGAAACTGTTCACAGAAACTTAAATAATGTCCTTCAGAGTCACACAGATGCCGCGAGGTTTCTTACCACTCTTCCTCCCTCCCTCCCTTCTTCCTTAGTACCGAGGACAGAACCCAGGGTCGCATACATGTTCTGTAAGTGCTCGAACACTGAGATACACTGCCAGCTATTTCTGAATTAGGGTCTTGCTATGTGGCCCTGTCTGGTCTGGAACTTGCAGTCCTCCTGCCTCAGCCTCTGGAGTGCTGGGGTCATGGGACATGTGCCACTATGCCTGGCTTCTATCTTGCTTTCTATAATCTCCATATCTAGAAAAGCATCTGAACACAAGTAGCTTGAACACTGGCGCCTGGCATGTCCCACCCTGTGCCCTGGGTAAGTGATCTGAGGCAAGTCCATCTCCCTCAAGTCCAGGACGGCCAAGGACCCCGACAGAGCCCCTCCCCTGCTCCTCCTCCCCCAGGATCCTGGGCTATGTGTCACCTCTCTAGCCTCAGCTCTCTGTTCCAACAGAGAGAAATCTTGTCAGAGCCTGGCTGCTGGTGGCTGCAGGTGCTCTGGGGCCTGCAATTTGCTTTCTTCATCCCTCCAAGGTCCATGACATGGGTTCCCACCCTGATTTTCTTTCACAAACTCCTGGGGATTTTCTTGCTTTTAAAAAATGTTTGATGGAGCTAGGCATGGTGGTGCACACCTTTAATTCCAGCACTTGGGAGGCAGAGTAGGAGGATCGCTGTGAGTTCCAGGCAAGCCTGGGACTACAGAGTGTGTTCCAGGTCAGTCTAGGCTAGAGTGAGACCCTACCTCAAGCTCCCTCCCAAAAAATGTTTGATGAGCTCCAGGTTCAGTGAGAGACCCTGTCTCAAAAAGTAAGGTGGAGGGCTGAGCAGATGGCTCAGTGGCTAAAAGTGCTTGGTGACCACAGTTCAGATGCCCAGAACCCACATAAAGCAGGCACAGTAGTGCACATGTCTGTAATCTCAACATACCCACAGCACTGGGAAAGGAAAGGAGGAGAATCCCAATGTTGAGAGCCTGCTAGTCTGGTGTTCACAGCCATAAGAAAAGGGGGGGGGGTTTGTCTCAAACAAGGTGGAAGGCAAGGACAGACTTCCTGCACACACATGGACACACATACATGCAAAAAAGAAAAAGGCTGACCACCCCACTCTATCTTTGAGACAGGGTCTCATGTAGCCCAGGATGGCTTAAAATACACTTTGTTGCCAAGAATGACCTTGAACTCCTGATCCTCTTGCCTCCCGAGTACTGGGGTTACACCTGGCTGTTTGTGAACCACTGGGCTTCAAGACATGTGTAGTTCTAACTTTAAGCAGCACTTTTCCCATGGGAGATGCCCTCCCACCTCAGCAACAGAGGGGGAGCTGGACTCCCTGCTTGAGCTCAGCAGCACTGGGCAAGTAACTCCCACTCACCAGCCTCAGTTTTCTTCCATTTTGGCATAGCTCAGGCTCTGCCAGGGCGAGAGAGCAGGTGGGAGGACCCGGGGCTGCCGTTATTATTCTTATTTTGTGATTTTTTTTTCTGAGGCAGGGTCTCACTCTAGCCATGTGATTTTGTATAATTTATCTTTTTCATTATTCAAAACTTGGAATTAATAAGGGAGATTCCCTCAGCTTTGTCCCTTAGAGCCTTCGGGGTACATTTAGTGAGAGTGTCTATGTGCTGACTGACATTTCCTAAGCCACCAGACAGAGTGAAAACAGAGACTAGATGATCATACCAGTTAAAACCACTCCTAGGCCATTGGTGTTTTAATACAGGTAAATTGCCTGTGCGCTCTAAGATCTCAGGAAATCCCAGAGTGCATTCTCCAACCCAGCCTGGGGGTATTCAAGGCCAAAGGTGAGTACTGATGCAGGATTTGGGGGTTCAGGAGATATCCTTCAAACATGTGAACCCCAACTTTGGGTCCTTATCCTATGTTTAATAAAGAATTGATAAAATGGACCCGAGAAGGCTAGATTATGAATTATTGAGTATATTCAGGGAGAAACCATAATTTGTGAGGTTTATTTAGGGGAAATTGGTTTCTAGGAAAAGTTTGGAGCAGTTCCACATACTTGTGGGAGATCGAACATAGAAACCTTCAAATAACAGACCAGAGAGGATTAAGAAATAGTGAAGGATTAAGAGATCAAAGATTAATCAAGATGAGAAGGTACCCTCAAAGCATGACACAAGAAGAAAAATACCCAAGCCAAGGTAAGTATTCTCCCCTTCTCAGCCAGGCTGGTCCTGGAGGGGCTGACTCACCTCAGGCCAGGTCACAGGTCACAAAGGAGAAGTGTGCGCTAGAGAGCCCCGGGAAGAGAGAAAAAGTACCAAAGCAGAGACCAGGAAATTCAGATGAGAAATGGGTAGTAAAAAGAGTTACCCCCATGGCTGCCCCAAGAGTAGAGAAATAGCTCCCTATTACCCACCTGACCGATCTAGCGGGCGAAGGAAATAAACAGGATAGACTCAGGGATTAGAGGGAAGTCATACATATGATTTAAATGAGAGGTACCCCAAAGCATAAGGCAGATAGAAGGGAAGAAGAAAAATACCCAGGCCAAGAAACAGTGTCCTCTCCTACCTGGCCAGGCTGGAGAGGAGAGAGCCAGACTTCCATGCCTCCAGACAGAGATCACAGAGCAGACAGCCAGGGAAGAGGCTGAGCCATGTGGGTAACTTCCTTTATGTGGATCAGACATCCAATCAGGGTGAGCCTTGTCATTAGGCTCAGTTGTGTAAGCAGAGACCTGATTGGTTCAGACCCAAGGTGCTGAATCAGGCAGGAGGGGACAAGATCTGATTGGTTTATGGGTTCAGAAGGCTAACCGAGAGGCCAGGCTGAAGAAGCAGGATGGTCCTGCTGGGCATGTCACCAGCAGCCATCTAGGAGAGAGGATCAGACCCAAGTTTCAATTTTGCCAAGATGAATGGAATGGCGTCTCCTTGTTCCCTCTTTGGGCCTCTTTGGTCCCTAACTGTGTGAAAGAAGCTAGCTTTCTCTATTTCTATTTCAGCGCCATAGAGTCACTGGGTGCCGTTAGGGGCTGCCTAATCAATTTTTAGCAAACCATTCTATTAGAGGACAGTGATGTTCTGGCCTAAGTCAGAGGGACCTATCATTGTTCATAAGGGAGCCTTTTGACTCAAGTGACCTTTCCTTACAGTGTGTTTGTTTTCCAGGTAGAGTCTCACTCTAGCCCAGGCTGACCTGGAATTCACTATGTAGTCTCGGGGTGTCCTCGAACTCGTGGCGATCCTCCTGCCTCTGCCTTCCAGGTGCTGGGATTAAAGCTGTGCGCCACCACACACAGTTTGGTTAGAGTATTTCACATATATGTATCCCAGATTTGGAAACAACCATCCTGATATCCCAGGTGGTTCTCCTTTATTGTGGAACTGGAGCTACTAGGGAGGGGGCCCAACATACCTTAGAGCTTTGTCGCTTTCTCTTTTTGAAAAGTTCATGCTGTGTCCCCACTCACTGCTGGTAGAATTAGTAGACCGTGCATATAACACTTGATGCACCCTCTATTATTATTATTTTGGTTATACATTTCTCTCTTAGTGTTTAAGACCAGTGCTTGGCTTATTTTGTGATTATTTTATTATCAAGGAACACTGGTAGGTCATAGAGTCTATGTCTCATTGGCCGAGGGCAGTGTGGCTGTGGGCCAATCACTAGCAGCCGGGTCTGTCAGGTGTCCCCTGAGCAAGGCACCTGCCACCATTGTCTTAGGGCTGATGTCTCACCCTGAAAAGAGAAATAGACCTCCTGGCCTGTAGGTGGTGCTGTGGACACAGGCATTGTGCCTTACTGCAGGTCTGGTGGGCAGGTTGGGTGGTTCCTGACTGGTGATTTACTCCTGGTTCCCCACAACCTGCCCTGTGGCTAGACCTGACCCCCTTTGTTGATCCAAAGCAGAGCTCCCTTCTCCGCCCCCAAGGAATCATCTGGAGGCTACCTTTTGCCATCAGAGGGACCTGGGTGCAAATCCTACCCGTTGTGCAGGACTGTGTAGGTTACTTAACCTCTCTGTGCCTCAGTTTTGTCAGGGATACAATGGTGACAATATGAAGTGTGCTCAGTCATGACCAAGTCCTTACTGACTCCCATGCCGGGCCACTGCAGATGCCTTTGGGACTGTATCTGAAGGAGTGTCACCATTGCTGTGCTAATGGCCACTGACCTGAACCCCACCGTAGCCAGGCGCGGTGCTAAGCGTGGGGTGCTGGGGACAGCCTGGCCTCCCCAAGCACTGCTGGGGTGGGGACACTGTGACAGCTTTGTGGAAGCTCCTGGGGGGGGGCATCAGGGATTCTGTGTTTTCTGCTGTGCTGGGAGTCCAGGGCTTTGGGAAGCACCCAAGCCACCCAGCCATGCTCAGCAGGGATCTGGGCCTGACCGGGTCTCAGAGACTGGGTTTGTGACACTCCTGGCTGCCCCGGTTCCCCCACTGTCGCAGGGTTGGGCAAGGATGCAGCCGGGAAGTGGATGCCACACTGCTAGCCTAGAGTTGGGTTCAGTCACCCTCTGAGGGTTATGCTCCAAACTGGGGAGGCTGTCAAAACCTTGGGAAGTTCTGGTTCTAGTGTTTGCGGATAGGACACGTGATAGCGCCTCTCTCCCAGCCTGAGTCTCTCTCAAGAAGACTCGCCTTTGCTTGCTCCTCTTAGGGCTGCAGCACACAGCTGGCCACACTGTGCACTGCACAGTAACCATGGGGCACAGTGGGTTTCCAAAGTCATCCAAGATTTGGGCTGGGGAGATGGCTTGCAAAGCCTGCCACCCCAGGTTTGATTTCCCAGTACCCATGTTAAGCCAGATGCACAAAGTGGTGGAAGTGTCTGGAGTTCATTTGTAATGGCGAAAGGCCCTAGCAACCCATATTTTTCTGTCTCTTTCTATGTTTCTCTCAAACACAAAAGAATAAATATTTAAAGGTTGGAGAAATGGCTCAGAGGTTAAGGCACTTGTTTGCAAAGCTTAAGGACTCAGGTTCGAATCCCCAGTACCCACAAAGTGGTGCATGCATCTGGAGTCTGTTTGCAGTGGCTGGAGGCCCTGGATCACCCATTCTTTCTCTCTTCTATCTCTATCTCTCTGCTTGCAAATAAATAAATATATATATTTTTAAATCAAAGATAGGCAGAAAAGGTATGTTTTTGTAATTCCTATGGAGACATCCTATGAAATCAGAGCCATTTCTACTTTGGGAGAAGAGCTGAAATCTGGTGACAATTCTCATGTAGCTCAGTCTGGTCTTGAACTTGGTATGTAGCTGAGGATGGCTTTGAACTCCTGATCCTCCTTCCTCCACCTCCCAAGTGCTGGGAATACAGGTGTGTGCCACCACACTAGGCTTATTTATTCCCATGATCCTCCGCGTGCACACAGAAATACTGAGACCAGCAGGGAAGGACTTTCCCAAGGTCTCATGATGTAGGACGGGCACCTGCTTCCACTGTACAGTGGCAAAGTGGCCAAGGGAGCAGGAGGGGCTCGCACTGGGACAAGGAGGTGGGAGCACCCAGTCCCCCCAAGGTCTCAGGTGTTATTTCCATCCCAAGTGACTCAACACGGGCCAGGGTGTCCCACACCTTGGGGATTGATGCTCTGGTGGAATTGTGTGTGGAGGTCCTGAGGGGGTCAGAGTCGAGTCACCCTGGGGTGCCTGGACTTAGCAAGACCTATACCCCTCCACTCGGGCTGCTGCTTGCAGCCCCTCACCTCATGCACTTCATGCTCTGAGATTTATTCCCCGGCTGCAGAGCATGGAAATAATTTGCTGACAAAGGCCCGTCCTTGGCAGGTGCTTTAATTGGCTCTGTGGGAGCAGGTCTGGGAGCATCTATTTAGAAGGGAATAGAAATTATGGCGGTGCCACCGTCCTTTCTCTGGAACAGGGACGGTGGGGTGTGGGGGAAGGCAGAGGCTCTTTCTGGGGGCGTCTTGGGTGTCCACAAGGGCATGAAGTCAGTATGGCTCTCTGGCCCCCTCCAGCCTGGTCCAGCCTCCAAATCAGTACCCAGCTTCCTGTCAGCCTTGCCGAGCCCAGCCAGAGAAGATGGGGTTCAGTTGAGGCTGGGCCCTGACACTGGGACTCCCAGAAACCCAAACCAGACATGCTGCTCCTTGGCTCCAACCCCTTCCATGTCCTTCCATTGTCTTTGGCGTGACATTCAGGTCCCTTCTGGTTTGACTGACCTCTGATGCTCTCCCACCATATTGCCTTTGTTGCTGTCCCTTGCTGTCCTTTCAAGAGTCCGAAGGGGTTCTTGTGGGCTCCACCTTACAGTAGCCCAATGCTCCATGTCTGAGGATGACATTGTCACTCATTTTGCTGGGAGATCAGGCAGCAGGACACTTCTCTGTGGAGTTATGGATAAACTACCCCTCCCTCTAAGCCTGTATCTTCCCTTGAGACTTCAGTTTCTGATGCGTGGAAAGGGGCGCTCAGCTCCTGGGGGCCCGTGACTGTGACTGCTGCGTGTGCCAGAGGCCACCTCTTGGCCAGGGGTCACTCACAGGGCCCCTGCGGATGCCAACTATTGTCTGGGTTCCAGGTCATGGCTACAGGCCACCTTGCTCATCTCAAATCAGGGAAGTGACCTCATCTCTGAGCCTGTACTTTCCATGTGTACTAAGGTCATTTCTGACCCAAAGGTGCTCACAACACCCGCTGGACACCATGTCCCTGTGGGTTACTGGGCTGGCATAGGAGGGCTACAGAATCCGGGGAGACCCCAACCCTGAAACTCACGTGCCCAGGTGGAGAGAGAGCTGGGGGTGGGCTCTGGGCCCAGGGCTTTTTCCTGGTGTCCCCCCCAAACTCCAGAGCCGAGTCAAACAGGTGGGTGCAGCCGGGAGAGGGCCAATGCAGGGTGAGGGGTGAGGGTGGGCCCAGGGGTGGGAGTCGCCCGGAGGCCATACCCCAGTGTCTGCAGATGCGGCGGTTTCTCTGCCCCAGTCTCTTGAACACACCAGTCCTGGATGTGGGTCTGGGCCTCAGTTTCCCCGTCAGGATCTCCTTGTGCGTGGAGGAGTCAGGGACGGACCGTCCCGCGGAGGGAGTCGGGCTGGACCGTAGGTGGCGCCACGAGGCTGCGCTTGCGCCTCCCGCGCGCTCGGGTCGCCCGCGGGCTCGCGTGGCCGTCCCCGCGGGCTCCACGGACACGGCGTGTGCTCGGGGCGCCACGCGCTGCCCAAGGGGACCGTGGATCGGCCCCGATGCCCAGGGCCTGGGAGGCGAAGGCGGGAGCCGCGGGGGGCGCGGAGAGCCCCTTTGTTCCCGGCCCTGCAGGCGGGCACGGCGGGGGGCGGCCGGGGACCCGACGTGCCAAGGTCTCCGTCCCCACGAGGGCGCGCCCTGGACCCCCCTCGCGATGCTTCTGGTCCCCTCCCTAGCTCAGGTCACCTGGTGTCTGAGTGGCACCTGAGTTTTTCTGGGGTCCTTGCTTCCAGACCTGGGGGACCGGGCTCCTGGGCAGCGTGGGGGACAGAAGGTGGGAGTGACCTGTCATAGACCAACAGGACGGAGCCTCTTTGGAGATGGGTAGGCCTGGGAGTTTGAGGTTCTCCCAGCTCAGAGGCTGCGAAGTCCGAAGACCTCAGCGGGGGGGGGGGGCAGGTAGGTGGGTGGTGGGGACTGGGATGAGTGAGGCCCCCCGCAGGGCAGGAGTGCCCAGTTCCCAAGAGGTGTCATCCATGTTTATGCCTTGGGGGAGGATCAGAGGTGCGGGCAGAAGTAGGGCTGCTGGTGACTATTATGACATCTAGAAGGTCCCTGAGTGTCCCCCTTCCCTCCCAGCACACCTTCATCTCTGGGGCTGGTCTCGTTTCCTGAATGTGATAACCACTACACTATGGAGCCCATTCCTAGGTAGCTCTGAAATCCAGACAAGTCTCCAGCCTCCACTGCTGGAAACCCAGGAGGCCTGCCTGTGCCCACTGCTGCCCTCCCCCCACTCCTGGGTAATACCTAAGCAGAATTTGGGGTTTGCTCCAGGCTCCCCTCCGTGCCCAGGCCGAAAGCTCAGATCAAGTCTGGCCTTCCTCAGGTCATGGAGTCTCTCTTGATAGCTGCAATTATATCCTGGAGAATGACCTCACCCGGTCTCTCACAGGGTGTGAGTCCCATATCCCCTGTGCCTCAGTCTGGGTCAGAACCCTAGAAGGTAGCTGAAGATACAACAACTCTCATGGGTGATGACTGTCACTCCTGCCCAGAGAAGTCTGTCCTTCCATAGGTTGAGGGGTACAGTGAGCTTCCTGGGAGCTCAGTTAAACGGTGGAAGAAGCCCGCAGATGACCAGTGATGTCAGCAGTGACCACCCCATATGGCCCTTTCAGAGTACAAGATCCCCAGAGGCTGGGGTTCCCTCTACCGCCCGTCCTGACATGGAGGGTGTGCTTTGCCAGGGTCTCACAGCTGAGAGGACCCTGGCTGCTGAGTGGCTGCTGAGTGGAGACGTGTGGGGGTGGGGTGGGGTGTCTCTTGTCCGCATGCAATGAGAAGTGGGAAGGGGCCAGGGAGGAGATGGGGAGGGAATGAAGAACTTGCAAGATGGGGCTCACTGTCCTGGTGGTAGGCTGTGAGTGCTGCGAAGCCCAGGGAAGTGACCAGGTCCAAGCTAACATGGAGGAGTAAGCTTCTGGGGAAGAGAGGTCCAGGAGGTCCAAGGTGGACCAGGGTACATGCAGTTGGATGGGATCAGAGGCTGAGTCCATATGCGAGAGGCAGTATCTTGGCCTTGTCATTGTCAAGTACAAGTACAATAATGAAACAGGATGCAGGAGTCATTGTTAGGGATCAAGGTCAGGGGCAACAAATGGACACCAGGCCCATGGCTCCATCTTAGGCCTTTCTGTTCAGCCCCAAGGGGAGCAGAGAGGAGGAACTGGGTGGTTGGGTGAGGGGAAGCAGACAAGGGGTAGATAGCTTTCCGGGAATCCCAGATTGCGCCTTAACAATTTGTTTCAGAATTAATGTCCATTCTCGCCGTCTTTGCTGTTCCAGCTCATTGGAAGATTAAATAAAAATCTGAACTCCCCTCCCCCAAATCGAGGGAGACCAGCTCTGATCTCTCCAGCTGGGCTGGCTGCCTGAAGCCGGCGCTGGAAATAAATCTCGCAGAGAAAGCCACTCTGCTCACTCGGTTTCAATCCAACAGGGTATAGTGGCCCCAGTCACTGCTTGTTTGATTTAGCTGATAATCTTTTATTGTACTGGGAGACCCTTGCGGAAGCTCTGCGTGTTTCCAGGGCTGAAGCCACCCCAGACAGCTGGGCTGCCCTGGCCAGGCTCTGTGGCAGGTGGCATTATCAGTTACTGAGAAGGCAGGATCTTGGTACCTGGGCACAGGATGATATAGGCAGTGGCCATCGCTGACTTCAGGGCACAGTAGAGGCCTCTTTGGGGAGGAATAATGGCTTTTTGCCTCATCTGAAAACTGGATCTGGGGGACCCAACCCAGGGAGGCCAACAGAAGCAAGAATTACTCCTTCACCCACCCATCCATCCATAGATCCGATCCATTCACCTATCCACCCATCCACCCATTCATCCATTCCATCAATCCATCCATTTATCCACTTCATCCATTTATTCCATTCATCTTTCCCATCCATCTGTCCATCAATCCAGCCATCCATGCATTCAACAAATACGTTCTGTACGCCTTCTCTATGCTAGACTCTGGGGACTTAAGGTGAGCAGACAGTGGGGCAGACAGGCTTGAGCTCTGGGAGCAGCAGCTGCCAGAATTTCTGCCTTTGTCATAGCACGCTCGGGATCTCTGTTCCTTGTACCTTTTTTTCCTTAAATATATTTATTTGTGAGGGAAGCGAGCGAGCAAGAGAGAGAGAGAGACAGAGAGAGAGAGAATATGAATACACCAGGGCCTCTTGCCTTCGCAAATGAATTCCAGATGCATTTGCCACCTTGTGCATTTGACATGGCTACTGGAGAATTGAACCCTGGTCCTTAGGCTTTGCAGGCAAGCACCTTAACTGTTGAGCCATCTTTCCAGCCCCCATATAGTTTTTTAAATATATATATATATTTATTTATTTTTCAAGGTAGGGTCTCGCTCTAGTCCAGGCTGACCTGGAATTCACTATGTAGTCTCAGGCTGGCCTCGCACTCACAGCGATCCTCCTACCTCTGCCTCCCGAGTGCTGGGATTAAAGGTGTGCGCCACCATGTTCAGCTACTTATTTATTTGAGAGAGAGACAGAGAGAGACAGAGACAGAGAGACAGAGTGAGTACGGGTGTGCCTGCTGCTTCCTGAAAGCACCTTTCACCCTTGAGCCAGCTCTCCAGTTCAACAACTTACTCTCATCTCATTTGGATCAAGTAAGTCTAGAAAATGACATAGGAATTCATTATATTTAGAAGTATTGGAAGCTGATAGAGTGTCCTAATACTAAGTAGAAACAAACCTGCAGGTCCCAGTGGTGTGATAGCAGAATGTCCACGGAAACCCTCAGGCTTGGGCTTGTTGAGCACAGACACCAGCCAGGCGTTCTCATCACGACCTCATCACCCGTGACTCTTCTCTCCTATTATCTTTCCAGTGTGCCTTCCCGCCCTCATGTCAGCTGATCTTGTTCTATATTAACCAGAGGGCCACACTTTTCATTTTATTCACTGTATTCATCATAGCTTTCATAACTTAACCTGGGCCCATAGAGGGTTTTGCATTCTCCCTGAAGTGTAATAAATATTATGTAAATAAAGATTTCATCCTGATTTCTTCAGCACATTTTTAGTTTTGAAATTAAAAGGACTCTTTATATCTTGAAGCAGTTATAGCCATCCAGGAATTTATAAACGTAGCTTGAAGAGTCCTGCGTGCCCTTCACGCAGCTTCCCCCCAAGTGCTGTCTTGCATGATTGTGATGCAATATCAAAACTTGGAGGCTTGGGTTGGAGAGATGGCTCAGCAGTGAAAGGTGCTTGCTTGCAAAGCCTGATGACCCAGGTTCAATTCCCCAGTGCCCATGTAAAGCCAGATGCACAAAGTGGTGCACGTATCTGGAGTTTGTTTGCAGTGGCAGGAGGCCCTGGCCTGCCCTTAAATAAGCAAATTTTTAAAAACTTGGAGGCTGACGCAGGTACAATACTGTACAGTAGAGAGCTGAATTCTGATTTCAGCAGATTTTTCATACTAATTTTTGTGAATATTTATACAATCTAATATTACAATTCATGGACAGGGGATATAACTTAGCTGATAGAGTGCTTGCCTATAGCATGCATGAAGCCGGCTTGATACTCAGCACCACCTAAAGCAGGTGTAGTGGCACGTGCCTGTAATCTCGGCTCTCAGGAGGCAGATCAAAAATTCAAGATCTCCCTCGGCTCTATAGTTCCTTCCTGGCCAGACTGGGCTACATGAGCCCTTGTCTAAAGAAACAAGTGTGGGGCAGGGAGATGGTTCAGTGATTAAAGTGTTTGCTTGTAAAGCCTACTGGCCCAGGTTCAATTCCTCAGGACCCACATAAAACAAAAAGGTGCAAAAAGTGATACAAGCAGCTGGCATTCATTTGCAGTGGCAAGGGACCCTGGTGTGCCCATATGCACCCCTGTGCTCACACAAAGACAGATAGGTAAACGGACGAATGAACAAATACAGTTATGGGGCTAGGGAGATGGCTTCCAGATAAAGTGCTTAAAGGTTTGAGGACCCCGAGTTGGCCCCCCAAGCCCATGTAAATGCTTGCTGGCTGCACTCCCAGCAGCTGGTGGGCAGAGAGAGGCCATTCCCAGGTAAGATGGCCAGCTACAGTAGCTATTTGGTGAAGTCTGGGATCAAGCGAGAGACCCTGTCTTAGTTAAAGGGGAGAGTGATGGAGGAGACCTGGTGTCCACTTTGGCCTTCACACACACACTGGCACTCACATTCCCACACACCTACAAACACCCACACCACATGCGTACACATACCAAAAAATTATGATTTATGTTACTCAGAGCAATTTGTAATATTTACAATCATTTCAGTTTTTCCTAATGTTTTGTTCTTCACTGCTGGGGATGGAATCCAGCATGGCATGCACTTTACCTCCAAACTACACCCAAGCCCGATTCTTTTCATTTTTGAATTGAGGTATAACTTTTTTTTTTTTTTTTGAGGCTGGGTCTCAATTCTAGTCCAGGCTGACCTAGAATTCATTCTGTAGCCCAGGCTGGCCTCAAACTCATGACAGTTCTACCTCAGTCTTCTAAGTGTTGCGATTAAAGGCGTGAGCCAACACGTCCGGCCTGGGTGTAACTTCAGGTGCACAGATGTAAGTGTATGTATGGCCCAGTGAATGTTTTACTTTTATACCTGCCTCAGTGAGACTTTCCTGTCTTTGAACTCTGTGTATTGGTTTGTGTTCCTTTGAGCTTGGCTGCTTTGGGATGTTTTTTCTTTTCTTTTGTGTGTGTGGTGCTTGGGATGGATTCTACAGCCTTGCACATACATGCTAGGCAAGTGCTCTACCACTGAGCCACACCCCCACCTCCTGGCACCTTTGTCAGGGGTATGACGCAGTTGTCACCTGCTGGCGCTGATCATGGTTAATAAATCTGTCAATTGCACTCATTCAACAAATGCAACTCAGTTTTAACAGCAGGGATCTTATACAGCCAGTGATCCAGGCACGGGAGGGGTCAAGTGAGCTGGGCAGAGTCAGAGCCTGCCTTAATGGGCCTCAGAGTGCATTAGCACAGGGGGAGTGGGAGAGTCTGGAGGGTCAGCCCCAGAGAAAGGAGAACAGAGCACACAGAGTCACAAACCAAGGGCCTGGCCAGGCGAAGGCTTGAAGGTGGAGTGAGTGGGTGTGGGGAACAGGAAGGGGTTCTGGATGGGACAGCTGGAGAGGGGCTGAGGTGGGCCGTGATGACTGGGTGGCTTCAGGGGCAGGGGCTGTACCAGATGGCTTTGAGTCATGGGAAGTAGCGCTCTCAGGAAACAGTCTGGACAAGTTTTAAATTTCATTTTACGTGTGTGTGTGTGTGTGTGTGTGTGTGTGTGTGTGTGTGTGTGTGTGCTCATGTATGTGTGGAGGCCAGAAGACAATCTCGGGTTCAGTTCTCAGGAATGCCATCTACCTATTTTGATGTTTTGTTTTTCAAGGCAGGGTTTCATTCTAGTCCAGGCTGTTGTGGAACTCTTTCTGTAGCCTTAGGTAGACCTTAAACTCATAGCTCCCAAGTGCTGGGATTAAAGTGTGCACAATCATATCCAGCTGTTATCCATCCACCTTTTTTGAGACAGGATCTCTCATTGGCCTGGAGCTCACTGATGAGGCTGGACTGGCCAGTGCTGGGATTGTAAACCCATGGTCTATGACATGCATTTTTATATGGGCTCTAGAGATTGAACTCAGGTCCTTCTGCTTGCAAAGCAAGCACTTTATGACTGGGCAAGGGCTTGGGTGAGGGTTTTGGACATGACCCTTGTCCTAGTCAGCCACATGCTGCTGGGATGAATCTCCAAACCAGGCACAGTTTATGGGAGGAAAGGATTTATTGAAGTCACGGATCCAGGGGAAGTTCCATAATGGTGAAAGATTGGCCTCCATTCATAGGTCCAAACAGAGAGAGAAACCCATCACCAGCACCACACACAACAGCAAACAGGAAGGGGGAAGAAAGATTTTCCCCCCCCTTTATATAGCTTTAGGGTGAGGTCTTGAAACCATATCCCAGACTTGTTGGCTTCCTTAGTCTCTGGAATTTCTTTCCTGCATTGCTCTCCCAGGAGGGGATGTTAATTTCCAGTTTCCCTCAGCTTCCTTACATTCTGCCCCCTACTGAGAGAGCTGCCTTCCTGTGAACATCAGAGACCCACCCAAGATAATTAAAAAGATCAAGTTGACAACAAAACCTAACCATCGCAACCCTAGAGCAAAAACAAAGGGATCCCATCATACTAAAACCTTTCTGCACAGCACCCAAACAGAGCAAAGAGAAGACCTAGAGGATGGGGGAAATATTTGCAAATCATGTATTTGGCAGGACTTCCTGCCTGCTATGGCTTAAGTGTGTCCCTCAAGGGTACATGCACTGAAATTCAGTCCTCACTGTGGAGTGCTGAGAGGGTGGAAACTCCATGTGTGACATTTAGGGGTTTCAGATTAAATCAGGCTATCGGATGGAGCACCTGTGACCTGGTGGCCAGACTAGAGAGGACCTTCCCTGTCTCTTCACGTGATGCACTGGGTGGCTTTAAGTGGCCACCACCAAGCTGGTCATGTGTGCACGTTTGTAACCCTAGCACTTGGGAGGTGGAGACAAGGCCATTAGAAGCTCAAAGTCATCTTCAGATATATGGTGAGTTTAGAGCCAGCTTGGGATACATGAGATCTTGGTTCAGAACAAAACAAAACAAACAGAAAAGTGGCTGCCACATGTGGTCCCTTGGCCGTGGATCTCCAGAACCAAGTATAAGGTAAATTTTCTTAAAGCATCTACAAAATGGATGGATACAGTATCCAAAATGTATAATGAACTCAAGACACTCAATAGTAAAAAAGAAACCTAAATAAGAAGTGAGCAAAGGACCTGAATAGATGTTTCCCAAAAGAAAGAATGCAAATGGTCAATGGGAATATGGAAAAAAGTCACAAACTGTCCCACCTGTCTTAGTGGCTTAACAATGTCACTGAGCAGAGACTTCTAAGAAGGCATTGTGGGTCTCTGCCAAGTCACAGTGCAGCAAGGCCTCCTGTCCTCAGGACACTGCTGGTTCTATGCCCTTTCCCAGGTCAGTCCAGAGCCCCTTTCTCAAGGACCCCCAGTCTCCCAGTGTCCTCCCACCTGTGGTCTCCAGGACCTTGAGCGTTGGCTGCTACAGGTGTGGAGATTTCTCCTGCTTCCTGTCTTCTGGGAACTTCCTGTCTGGCTACATGTGTGATCTCTCTCCAAGTTCTGAGTCCTTTCTAACCCCCTATGCAAAAGGGGTCTTGTTGCTTTGCCTTCCACTGGTGTGTGCGCCCAGACTTTTTCTATGTGAGGGAGACTTTCTCTGTCTCCCCTCCCCATTCCTAGCTTGGCTTGCCAGGGGGGAGAACCCATTTTTGGCTTGGATTTCCTGCCAGCCTTCCCCCTGGATCCCAGCTCTCCCTAAAGCAAACCTCATCATTCATCTCAGAGTCTGCGTTTCCAATCGTTGCTAACTTGGATAAGGACCCAAAAGTTGGGGTACATAGGCCTGGGGGTCTCCTACATCTTTATAGAATTTGATCCCTCCCTGGGCCCATAACCCCACATCCTAACCACAGGCACAGGCAGACGTGTGTTTTTGAGACCTGGGACACCTTACAGACTAGAATGGTTTCCATTCCAAATTCCAGTATCAGCCTTGAAATAGCTCAGGTAATGTTATCTTGCCTGATCTGGCCCTGACTCCATTTTGTGACTGAGTGGTTGTTTTCCAGCCACTAACTGCCACCCCCCCCCCACAATCACATCCACATTCAGGACTTCCCATGACCCTGACCATGGCCCAGATGTATAACCAAAATAGCTGCGGATATATGATCAAAATAACTGTTGTTACAAGGTTACTCGGACCTTCATCAGGCATTGATGTCACTATGGTTTTTGCCTTTAAAAATGCTGCATTTTTAGGTGTGAGCCCCTCTCAGTAGTGGCTTAATAAAAAGGACTCTCAGTTGGCCTGAGAATCGTGGTGGTCTGTAATTCTCTCACGTGGATTATAGCAGGCAGAGATAAGAATGACCGGTGGGGACCCACATCTTGGTTAATTCCCCAGAGTGCCTCCTCCTTCAGGCATCTTGCAGGGACTTGAATTTTACTCCTTTTCTGGAGCCTCCAACTGTGGTCTTGCTCTACCAGGAGGCCCTGAGGAATGACGGATCACACCTCACTCCATAGGAGGCTCCTTCCATGGCGGCCTCAGATAGGAACCCAGATCTCCTCTCTGGACTTTCCACTGCGTCCCTGTTCTGTACCAGGGCTTCCTGCAAAGACGGTCACATTGGCGAGCAGTGCAATCTGCTTGTTGGGATTCTGAGGGTGAAAGGTGAACAAGGAGGCAGGACAGGGAGTGTTGTAGTCAGGGTTCTCTAGAGGAAACAGAGCTGACAGAATGGATTGTAGTAAAAGGGAATTTATTGGGGTAGCTTACTACAGTCCAACAATAGCAGTCTCTAGGCCCACAGGTGAAGAAACCAGTCCACGTGGCTGGAGGCCTCAACAGTCCCAATCCAGCCCAGAAGGCCTGATGGCTCCCTTGGGAGCGGCTGCTCTCACGTCCACCATGTGAGGCCAAGGAAACTGGGTTCTGATGTCCAGGAAGGGTAGGAAAGCCGGATGCGAGTGCAAGTCATGAACAAGCACCAGCAGCCAAAAGGCAGGGAGGCCAGGAGAGAATTTCTTCCCCTTTATATAGCCTTAGGGTGGGGTCCCACAACCCTATCCCAGACTTAATGGCTTCCTGAGTCTCTGGAATTTCCTTCCTGCATGGCCCACACAGGAAAGGATGTTTACTTCTAGCTTCTTTGAGCTTCTTTACATCCTGTCCCCTACTGAGAGGCTGCCTTCCTGTGAACATCCTCAGAGACACACCTAAGATTACTTGAAAGGTCAAGTTGACATCAAAACTTAACCATCACAGGGAGAAACTGAGGAATCCTGGTTTGGGATCCTGGCTTGCTCCTTGAGTGCTGTGGACTGGGTCTCTCTTTTCCCTCTCTGTGCTCAGAGTTGAGGTCGAGGGATGACTAACCATGAGCCTTCACTGAGCCAAACTCTGCTGGGATGCTAGGGAACCAAGGCAGCGAGACGGGTACAGTGCCTGTCCTCATGGGGCTGTCCCCTCGGAGTGGAGCTAGACCCTGGCACTTCCTGGTGGGAGGTGGCTAGACACTTCCCCTTCCTCCTTAGGGTCTGGATTGTCACCCTTACCCACTTGGGTTCCTATGATGGAGTCCCAAGTCTCAGAGTCTCAGAGGGGACTATGTTTACAGAAAAGGCCTTTAAAGAGGTAACACAGTTGACATGAAGTCACGTGGTGGGTCCTGGGCTGAGGACACAGGTACACAGAGGGAGGATGGAGCGAAGAAACCGGGAGAAAATGGCCATGTCTGAGGGGCAGCTGATGCCAGAGAAAATACCAGAGATAAATTTGAATTTTAGATAAACAACATTTATTGCATGGAACACATACACACATTTTTGGAGGGTCTATGGAGTGCAGGATGGCCTTCAACTTCCCGCCTCTACCTCCAAAGCTCTGGGTTACAAGACTGTGTCATTCACCATGCCTGGCTTTGTGGTACTGAGGGTTAAACCTGGAGCTTCGGGCATACTTAGGCAAGCACTCTACCAACCCAATTACAGCTCATCCCTTAAAAACCTTTCGTTGTGCCAGGTATAATGGGACATACCTATAATGCCAGCTCAGGAGGCGAGGGCGAGACATCATGAGTTTAAGGCCAGCTTGGGCTACATAAGGCGTTCAGGCCAGTGGGCTGCCAACGGAAGACCCTGTCTCAACAACAAAATAAAGAAAAAGAAAAGAAAAAAAAAGTTCAATCGGGCACCCTGGCTGTCACCTGTCCCATGAACAGGCTGGGATCCCTCCCCCGGCCACAGATGTTCAAGGACACAAAGGCCAGCCCAGAAGTCCAGAGAGGTGAGAGCCTGGCTGCTGCCCAGGCTGAGTGTCTCCCCAAATGGTTCCCGTCTCCCGCACAAACATATTTATTGGGCTTGATGGCAAACAGATTATGCTTGTCCCGGGAAGGGCAGTTCGAAAGAGAAAACCTTGAAGTCCGGGAAATAATGATGAGGGAGTTAAATTAAAGTGCATAAAACCCTCCCGAGAGATAACGTCAGGGTGAGTTACAGGCCCGATAAGGGACTGGGGGCTCACAGAGGGGCTCAGAAAGGTCGCCCAGCAGCGCGCAGAGGATCAGGAATCATAAATATGGGGCAAGATGCCCAGCTGGGGTCACTGGGGTGAAAATATTGGGGTCATTCCAAAAACAATTATCCTGCTTGCTTTGCTCTTCAGGTCTTGTAAATCTTTCACCTTTTATAAAAGATTTCTGGAGAAAGAAGCACTTTGGAAGCTTTAACTGATTTTTGTGGCTGTTTCTTGGTGGTTTAGCTAAAAGCAACAAAAAGACAAAGGGAAAAAAGGAACTACCCAGCATTCTCCGGGGCTGGGGCTGGGCTGCCAGGCTTCGTCTTATCCCTCAGAAAAAGAACTAGGGCTCTCCTGGGGGTTGACTCATCCCATTTGGAGCCTGGACACAATTCAACAATTAATTTGTTCTGTTGTGAAACTGGTTGTAGTGGGGGTCTTGCCTCAACGGGCCCTGTTTTGGGGATTGATATGGTGGTGGTTGTGTAAGCGGCAGCCATCTTGGCTCGTGGGGTCTGCATTTTGGCTGCAGTGCAGCCATCTTCCCTGACATCTAGCGAGGTTTCGTGCCCACCCACAGCTGCTAGAACTAGAGACTCGGTCTAAGCTGCAGCTGGCTTCCTGCTCATGGTTCCAGCTGTGCCCAGTTCTCTAGTTGTCTTTCCAAGGGGCCCCTGGGCCCACCCATTTCTCTGTCTTTCTCCCAGGCTGTGCCAGCAGAAGGTTAGTGTTTGTTGAGCACCTGCTGCAGGCTAACTACTGTGCCAGGCTCTCAGCTGCCAGGGCTTCACCTTCTAGGCAACCATTTCCCAGGTCTCTGTCCCCCTATGAAGATGGACAGCCACAAAAATGTCTCTACCTTCTTAATCTTGCTTCATTTAAGAGCTCATCAGTTTCTTGTGGCCCTGGAGAGGAGGAGTTATTAACCCATTTCACAGGAGAAGAAACCAAGGCTTCAGGAAGGGAAGTGACTAGCTTGGTGTTTCACAGGTAGGAGAGCCTTTTAGAGCACAGGACATGGTGACCCATGCCAGGCTCCAGGCACCTATAGGAGGAAAACATGGTTAGCCATGCTTACCGTAGCATTTCCCAAACCTCCATGGCCACGTAATCCTCCTGGGAGCCAGGGACCCGTTATACTTATGTTCTTTCTACATGTGGGTCATGGACTGTGCCAGGCATGAGCTTTCCTTGTCCTCACTTCCCTGGGTCCTCACTCTAGGAAACTCAGGTAGGAAGGCAGCTATAGGAGGCTAAAGGGCTGCCCACCTTCCCTGTTCTGACTTCCTGTGATAGGCAGACACTTCCCTGCACCTGACCCCAGGCTAGGGCTATTGATTCTGGGTGTGTGTGTGTGTGTGTGTGTGTGTGTGTGTGTGTGTGTGTCCGTGTCCCTTGGGAGTCAAAGCTCACAGGCAAGATAAGTGATGGTCGAGATAAGGGAAGTGAGAGTGAACTTGGAAGTTCTGTCCCTGGTGTCCTCTGGTCTGGTGGCCATGGTGTCCTCACCACCAGGGACAAGGAATCAGAAGAGCAGCTGGGCGCCCTCGGCTCCTGGCAGCATCAGATCCTGTGTTAAGGTCTGGGCAGGACCCTCTCTGACCGCAGGGGTCCAAGTTGCCCTGCAGAAACCTTGGCTGGTGGGCAGAGGGTGGGCACTGGGAGCTGAGGGGGCCGTGCCAGCTCGAGGAGGCTTCCTGAAGAAGGTGGCTGGAAACTGCCCAGCTGGGCCCGTGCGGGGAGGCTGTGGGTGGCTGGTGACAGCAAGGCTGGACCAAAGGAGGCTCCAAATCCTGGGTCCACTCTGGGCCACTGTGCACCTCCAGAAGATGACAGCACTCCCTCGGCTCTGAGGTCCCGTCCGTGAAAAAGCTGGAGTGTGGCCAGGTGACTGGGGCCGGAGCTGCTCACTCGGCGTTTCTCCTGAAGAGCCAGAGACTGGAAAACACTCCCTGACCTGAAAAAGCCCAGCCGGACGCTCCTGTGGGCCCTGGCAGACATGACTTTGCAAATCAGATGTGACAGGGCAATGTGTGCCAAGATGGTGGCCAGCTGCTTGGCTGTGGGGAGGGGCCTGCTCAGAGACCAGGAGGTCCTCTGAGAGCAGAGCCGTGCCCGGCGCAGGTGTGCGGGTGGTTCCTGCCTGGCTGGGGGTGGGGAGGGCTGGATGGCACATGAAGACACATGCACACAGATATACATGTGTACTAGCACCGATGTATACGTGTGCACACATGTAAACTCACATGCACACATGCATATAAGCACAGATACTGGCATACATATGTGCACACAGCCCACCTCCCTTACACACACACACACACACACACACACACACACACACACAGATTCACACACCTAGAGATACAAGCACACTCAAAGGTGTGTGTGCACGCGTGCATGCGCGCGCGCACACACACACACACACACACACACACACACACACACACACACCATAATTGCCCAAGGTGAAGCCAGAGCTCTGCTCCCTTCACCCACATGTGGTCCATAAAGGTAGAGGGGACAGGACTGGAGTGAGAACCAGGTACAGGCCCCAAGTGTAGCTCCTTTGGGAGGGAAGGGGATGGACAACAGCATTGCGGGTGGCCACCGACTCTGTTGGCTGTGAGGGTGTTTTGGCAAGAGCCTGGTCTCTGTTGGTCTCTGCCAGCCTGCATGCCCTTGTCCGAGCCGAAGCATTCAGAGCCCTGTCACTGAGGATCCCTTTCAGCCTCCTAGGCAGTGGCACAGATTTCCTTTCCAGACATGGGGGAAGCTAACAGTTTTGGGGGTAGCACACGGGAGACTTGTTGGGTAACCCGAAGACTCTGGCAAGGTCTTTGTGCATGTTGAATCGTGACCCTGGTGGCCCCACAGCAAGGATGCAGAACCCAGTGGAGGTGGGGAGCCATTTCTAATCCCTTTACTCCCCAGCTGTACCACTCGTCTGGGGTTCCTTGTCAGGGAATCTTTTCCCCAGGTGTTTCTTCCAAGTGTCCTCCACAGTGGGTGGGAATGTGGAGAGAAGAGGCGCCCAGCTCCAGGCCCAGCAGCTGGGTGACCTCACACCAGGATTGGCTCTGGGAGGACTCTCCTGGATCTTCCAGGCCCTTATGCACACGGAATAGCTAGGCACAAGGCAACACTTGTTGAGTGCTTACACTTCTCACATCTACCTCATATTGGCCCTGCTTTATCAGGCCTGAATAGGAAAGGGGGCTCCCCTGGGTCTCCTCGGGGACAGGCATGGCCCTGGAGCCCCAGCCCCCAACAGTGCAGCAGGTCCCTGCAGCCTGGAAATATAAAGCAACGAGCTTGTGGCCATCACAGGCTCTGCTGGAGCCCAATGGTGGAGGTGGCATCTCTTCGAATCTGCCTGGCAGTGACTTTGAACATGAGCTCTTCCTGTCACTGAACTTCCTGTCTCACAGCCCTTGCTTAGATTCTGGAATGCAGTGTTTATGGGCAACCTTGTACCGAGTGCTTAGCTCCTGCTCTCTGCCAGGCTGGTGTCAGGGCTCTCGGAAGACACTGAGGCTGGGGACCCTGGTCTCTGGTCACCTGCTGCCCAGGCAGCTTGTCACGAGGTCAGGAGTTAGTGGAATCTGAGCCTAACCTGATTCCCCAGGCACTCCCTGCTCCCTAAATGAAAGTTGGTGGCACCTTTGACCTTAACCTTGTGCTGTGGAACTGCTCACTGCCCAGTCTTGGTCAGCTCTGCGACAATTCGCATGTCCTACCCTGGGCCCACAAGTGAGGCAGTCGGCCCTGAAGGTCACCTTTGGAAACCCGCCCTCCCTCCCAAAACTTCCACTTCCCTGTGTGCTCAGTCCTGTCAATGAACTCCAGCTTCCTGAAGTGTCAGGCACAGGCAAGCATCGCAAGGCCACCTATGGGCTAAGTCTGATCCAGGATTCCAGGGACTGGCTGCAAGAGTAACTACCAAAATGAGATGGGCACAGAGCTATGTGTTAACCTTGCTTCTAGAACTTTCCTCACTTATGGCTTCCCTTAGGCTGTTCCTGTCCCCCACCCCAACACACATCAGTTAAAGCCTTAATATAGTCAAGGGCTTGAAGAATGCTAAAAATTTAATGTATGTTAAAAGGGTATTAACTTCTAAACTAAAATTTACATGGAAATATGATATTAAAATATTTTTAGCTTTCTGGAAGCTGGGGCTGGAAGGCTTTAATATAGACAGATTTTATCATTTTAAAAAGAATTAGCCTCACAGTACTTTTTCCACATTTATGGAGTTAATGTGTGAAGATGTAAACCCTGCTCTGAGCGGCTGGGCTGACTCAGGCTGAGTCCTTGGAGGAGGAGGCAGGCTTTCAGGGGCAGCCGGGACTGCTGTCAGCCAAGGAGTGGCCAGTGTGTTCTCAGTGGGTGGCTGGGCTCGTGGCTCATGGGTCCCATAGTGCATTACTGTACTTAATGCCCAGGGAAGAAGGAAGGATTCTCTGGTATCTGTGTAGTTGAGTCAGGTCTGAGATCACATTTTCCCTGCAGATTCTCAGTTCAGCCATCAGTCTTGAGGCTGTTTAAGCATCCATTTGCCCACACCTGCTCCATG
The DNA here is from genome assembly GCA_004024765.1 of Zapus hudsonius. Lineage (NCBI taxonomy): Eukaryota > Metazoa > Chordata > Mammalia > Rodentia > Dipodidae > Zapus > Zapus hudsonius. The sequence goes on along the minus strand of PVHP010000982.1, from coordinate 93,511 downwards.
GCTGGTGTGTGTGTGTGGGGAAGCGTGAGCTTCCCTGCTCCTTTCAGGCCTATAGTGCCTTCTCTTCTGGGCCCTCAGGCAAAGCTGCCTCCTCTGCCAGGTGGAGAGGAGAGGAGGGTGCCACCGAGAACAGAGCCGCCAGGAGGATGCTGAGCAAATACCAGGAGGCAAAAGGATGGCTCTGGGCCACAAGCCCCATGCCAGCCCAGCTTGCTGAGACCTGCTGACCTCTGGGAGCAGGTTCCTCAGAGCCTGCGTGGGGCCTCACTGTCCAGAAATCCGTGGGAAGGGTGTGAGAAGGGGGCTGCAGATGCAACTGATATAAATTCCACAGCACGAAACCCACTGCAAATCACAGGGCTGTCATTTCTTTCCATGCTAGTGCCCTTCCTGCCAGTTTTGGGAGGCTGGAGCTGCAGTTCTCAGGAGGGTGACAGGGTGTGGGGCACCGTATGAACGAACACACAGTGATTTGTGAGTCATCAGGTCCTGGGAGAGGGAGGAGGGCCTTGAATGACATTTGGAACTGGGGGCTTTGATCATGGTGCCCAGTATTGGGCAGGACCCCTCTAGTTGGATACCAGCTATCTGGCCTGGTTCTGGGGTCTCCATGAGCTTCTAGAAGTTTGTGAGTGAGGAGGGGGCCCAGGGCAGGACCCCTCCTCACTGGATATGGGTGAGCAGGCTGAGCTGGAGGCTGATGCCCTGTGCTAGGGGATGGCCGAGGGAAGGCCTGGCGCTTGGAGGTCACAGCTGAGGTACCGACTAGACGGTTGGCTAGTAAATCCTCCACCAAGATGGGCCTTCTTGTGGTCTCCATTTTACAGATAGGGAAACCGAGGCCAAGAAAGACTAAAGCAGATGTTGTCAACAGCAGGTTGTATGGGGCAAGGCTGGGATTTGAAGCTGGGGCCATGTGACTTGAGGTTGTTGAGATCTAGTGGGCAGCTGGCCCTGCAGGACCTGGGTGAGGCACAGGAGAGGGCACAGTTGGCTGCTGTCCTGGCCCTAGGAGAGAGCCTGGCCAGCAGTGGGTGGTGGATGGAAATGGCCACTCGATGCCTGGTGGCCACCTGCCAACCAGCACACCTCAGGGGAGGTCACTCATTGGCAGTTAAAAATCTACTGTGACTTGTCAGAAAAATGAATAAAAGGGCGCATTAACTTTTCATTCCAGACCTCAGCATGTGTTTGTCTAATCAGGAGGGCGAGCGCTGGCTACAAGGGCTTCAGCTTCAGCGATGGAAGTTTTCCTGTCTGTCGGAAGAATTTAACTGCATAGTGAGCAGGCTGAGGTGATTTGAAATATAATCCCATTACTCTGACAAGATTACTGGGTTTGGGAACTCCACATATCACAAGGGCTTTTATCCAGAACACTCTGCATTTAGCAGAGGTGTGTGACAGCTTTAGCCCTTCTGTCCCCTCACTATGGCTTTCCCACCAGCAGGGGGTCTCTGAGGGCCTCCATCTGGGAGAGAAGGGGCCTGGCCCTCATCTGCTGATCTGCCTCAGCACAGGTGAGGACAGTTGGGTGGGGGTGGAGGCAGGACGGGGACCCCAACTGCATGGCTCAGGCTGGGACTTGGCTTCCTCTCCTGTAAAGTAGGGATGAGGTTGGCTTAGAATGGGAATACAGCAGTAAGGAATGTCGGCCCTGGTAAATAATTCCCCAGGCACTTCATGCCTGCTGTGTGGATATGACTGTCACCCACAGTGTGATTTCAGGGGAACACACATGCATGTTTTTAACCAGAACAGCTGTGCATTAGAAAAAACATATATGGGGCTCACCAAACCCATAACTCCATAGCTATGATTGTTTAGAATATGTGTGTGTGTGTGTGTGCGCGCGCGCGCGCGCACGTGCGCGCACGCACGTGTTCATGGTTTATGTGCATGCAGGTGCACACGTACTGTAATGCTCACAGGAGGTCAGAGGACAACTTGGGATGTCAGCCCTCGCCGTCCACTTGGCTGAGGCAAGGTCTCTCACTCACCACTGCGTCTGACAGGCCATTCTCCTGTGTCTGGGTCTCTCTCTGCCATAGGTGTGCAGGGATTATATACTATATATAGATGCTCGTGCTGCATATATCATTTGGCTTTTTACGTGGGTTCTGACAATCTGAACTCAGGTCCTCATGCTTGCGTTTGGTCAAATGCTTTATTTATTGAGTCACCTTCCCAGCCCTAAAATGGGCTTTAAGATGGGAGAACATTAGTATGAATTAGAGGAAAAATTAAATTATAGAAAAGGTCATATGTCAGAATGGCCTGTGAATGAGGACATTGGGGAAGGACAACTGTGACTTTCAATTATTGGTTGCCCTTCCCGGTCTCTCTAGAGTAATTGTTACTCTGTGAGCTTGGGCAGTGGACCACGAGTGGAAGTGGGCATTCCTGGCCCCTGCCCTGGCTTCTGTGGGAGCCAGAGGAAGGTATTAGACCCATGAGAGGGTGAAGAGCGATGACTTTGCTGAGACACTGAGGTTCGGGGGCTGTTTGTTACCATAGTGTAGCCTGGCCTATTGTAGCTGGAAAGCATATCCAATTCTCAGTTCCCCTCGGAAGGAGCTAATATCGCCCGCATTTTACAGGAGGGGAAATGGGGGCTCAAAAAAGTGAACTAACTCATGCAAAAGTTCACCAGCCAGGAGGCAGAGCTGGAATCAGAAGACACTCTGACCAGTGACAGGGTCTACTTTACAAAACGGTCAGTGGGGAATGGTGGGATGGACACAGAGTACAGTGGAGGGTGCTGAGGGTCAGAGCTGGGGCCAGGAGGGAAAAGGAGAGGCCTACTATGTGTCCAGGTGCCTGCCAGGCAGAACCACCCTTGGTAAGGTACACCAATGATGGACCTTTAAAATAAACTTTTTTTTTTTCTTTTTTGGCAAGGTGTGGTGGTGGATGCCTTTAACCCTAGTACTTGGGAGGCAGAGGGAGGAGGATCACTTTGAGTTCAAGGTCAGTCTGAGATTAGAGTTCCAGGACAGCCTGGACTAGAGTGAGACCCTACCTCAAAAACATTATTTGTGAGCAGAAAGAGAGAGTGAGAGGGAGAGCGAGAGCGAGAGAGAGAGAGAGCGAGAGAGAGCGAGAGCGAGAGCGAGAGAGAGAGAGAGAGAGAGAGAGAGAGAGAGAGAGAGAGAGAACGAGAATGCAAACCCCAGATGCATGCATCACTTTGTGCATCTGGCTTTATGTGGTACTGGGGATTTGAACCCAGGCCATCAGGCTTTATAAGCAAGTACCTTTAACCACTGAGCAATCTTCCTAGGCCCCGATTCACCTTTTTGTTTTAAAAATATTTTTATTTATTTGCAAGCAGAGAGTGGTAAAGAGCAGACAGAGAGAGAATGGGCACACCAGGGCCTCCAGCCCCTGCACACGAACTCCAGCTCATGCACCACTTTGCACATCTGGCTTTACCTGGGTGCTGGGGAATTAAACCAGGTCATTAGGCTTTGCAGGCAAGTGCTTCGACCACTGAACCATCACTCCAGCTCCCTCCCCCCCCATTCACCTTTTGAATCACAATGCTGGGAACCATCCCTGCCTCTCACCTTCTGAATGTTCCCCTCAGTCTTAACTGCGGCTCTGTCTTCATTCGGCATTGTCTCCTCCCCAGGCCCAGGCAGCCTCTCTCCTACCTCCGTCTCTATGACTCGGACATCCTATCTGTGTCTTACTTCACTTCTGCCATGTCTTCAGGGTACAGGTGTCAGCGTTCCCTTCCACTTTACAATTGGTCCACTGTCTGGTGAGGCTGCGTTTATCTGACCCACTTTTGGGTCTACAGACACTGGGTTGTGTCTGTCTCTCTGAACACCGGTGCACACCATCTCATCCCCCGTTCTTAATCCTGTTGGCAGTTTTTGACAGGCATTCATTCTTCCTGGGAGGGCATCTCATGGCTCCCCTTGACGGAGGTGGAAGCTGGTACCCAGAGTTGGCATCTGCTAAGCTCACTAGGGTGGGAAGCTGTGGCGAGCAGTCCTTAAATCCAGGCATATTTGACTTAAAATTTCTTCAGTTTGTGGTCACATCTAAGACCATGTCCTCCTAGTAATTAAGAGGTGGTATTGTCACAAAAAAGAACTTCTCCTGTCTCCCAGATCATTTGGGATGGACATGTTTGGCACAGGTGGCTCTGGTCCTGGGCATGTGCCATCCTGTAGCCTCCAGAGCAGAGCTGTTGGTCTCTGGGGTAGAGACGGAGGCCTAGCTCCAGCGAGCCCTCTTTCCTGGGCAGGAAGGTGGGATCCCCTCTCAGGGCAGTACCACAGGGGGAGACCTGGTATCTGGGAAGCTGGAGTGTGATGGCACCATCATTCCCAGGCTGTTATCAACTCTGGGAAGTGGGCACTGTCATCTTGGTTATTGATAACAACATCGAGGCCACTTGGAGGCATGAGGTGGGTAAGTAGAGGAGGACTTTGCACCCAGTCTTGGGTGGGTCCTTCATGGCTGCATGTGGAGGGTACCTAGCTGAGCAGGTCCATTCAACAGAGACAGAAACCTCTTCTCCCCGTTTCTGCCCTCCTTTCCAGTCTCGGGGCTCTGTCTTCTGCTGCAGGGGCTCATGTCACACTGTGCAGAGTCCACCTGTGCCCACTCTTCTCTTGTGCATTTCCTCTCCATGGCCTGGCACCCTGCTCCAAGCACACTGGTCCCGCAGTGCTTGCACGGGGCTCACTGGAGGATAGCCCGACGGCCACCTGCCCACCCCTTGGCCTCACCAGATGGAGGCCTTTAAGGCCCCAGTGCATGTTTTGGTACTTTCTCACCATTGAGGTTGGGGAGCCCATGGAGGTAGCTGACAAGGGTGGGGCTTCAGTCAGCTGCTGGCTGAGACACAGGCTAGAGGGCAGCCATGCAGCGCTGAGTTAGTGTACAGAAGCCAGCCAGTGAAGGGCTGATAACCAAACTGACGGGTAGGGAAAAGCGTGGGACCCAGCAGTGAGCACTTGTGGACAAAAGTACCCCCAAGGAAAGGGACTAGACCCAGAATTCCCTGTCAGGGCCAGGAAGACTCCTGCAAGACTGGCTCACGATTATCCTGAGGCATTAAGGCATCTCTGAAAAGAGCTTATTTAACCCAGCACCTGCAGTCACACTAGGAACCTGAGGCTGAAACCCCAATGGCGCCTGGTGTCTGGGGCTGGTTAGGTCATGTCTGGGAAGTGCATAGGCTGATGCCTAGAACGTGGTGGTCTCTCAAAGTCAGGCATATTTGCAGTGGCCAAGATTCCAGACACCTACTGCCCAGGCTAGTCAAGTTACCCAGGCTTCGTTAAGTTCCCTACCGAATTCAGAGGGTTGGTCATGAATGTTCAACCAACTCTGTGGTTTTCCGTATGACAATGGGCAGGGTCCGCTGGCACAAAGGAAGTGGGAAGCCTCATGTCACTTGGGTTCCTGTCCTGCAAGTTTGGTGCTAGGTAAAGTGAGATTTGTGTGTCTTTGAGTCTTGCCTTAAAAACCTAGGTATAGGGGTTGGAAAGATGGCTCAGTGGTTAAAGGCACTTGCCTGCAAAGCCTGACGGTCTAAGCTCAATTCTCTAGTGCTCATGTAAAGCCAGATGCACAAAGTGGAGCATACATCTAAAGTTGGTTTGCAGTCAGGAGGCCCTGGGTGTGTGCACACACACACACACACACACACACACACACACACACACACAACACACACACACACACTCTCTCCATCGAATATTTTAGAAATGTTTAGGGATAGATATGGCTCAGTGGTTAAGGTGCCTACCTACCAGTACTCACATAAAACCAGATGCACAAAGTGATGCATGAATCCAGTTTGCTTGCAGTGGCTGGAGGCCCGTGTGTGCCCACTCTGTTTCTCTTCTCCCCCTCTCTGCTTGCAAATAAATAAAAAAGTAAAAAAAAAAAAAAGTCTACAATAAACTTGATACAGGTGTGTGAATAGGAAAGACTGAACTTGTTATCTTGGTCTCTGGTGGCCTGGTGTTGTAACACTTGTCACTTCTTTCATTTGTGTGGTGTGCTTGGGCACATGTGTGCACGTGTTGGGTGTCTTCCTCAATTGCTCTCCACCTTGTGTTTGAATCTCTCACTGACTCTGGCACTCACTGTTTGGTAGCCAGCAAGTCCAGGGATCCTCCCCATGCTGGGATTACAGGTGTGTGCCCTCATGCTTGGCTTCTGCATGGGTGCTGGGATCAAACTGTCCTCGGCTTGTGCAGCAAGCCCTTTATTCACTGAGCCACCGCCCTAGTTCCCTTTAGCTGGTTCTTACATGGTGTGTTACTTTGCTGTTTGCTTTTTGAGAGTGGTTCTCGCTGTATAGTCCAGGCTGGCTCCTGGAGAGCTGGGCTTACAGACATGTGCTACCACAGCCAGCACAGACACAAGTCAGCGGAGTGTGCTGTATTCCAGTGAGGATGGTGCTGATACTGTAGTTGGAGGTAAAGATCTCAGGGTCTGCTAGAGTGAAGGGGACATCTGGTCTTGCTTAGTACCCAACATGGCCCTTGGGGTTCAGACCTGGGCACATCAACTGTGTCAGCCCCTAGAAGATTTGCTAGTGTCACAGTCTAGAGCATTACATACTCAAGACTTCCAAATTCAAAGCAATATGCAAAAGAGGGTATTTATAATTTTTATTTTAATATTTTAATATTGAATATGTGACAAGATTTAATGACCAAATTAGTCATTTACATTTTTCAAAGATATCTAAATATAAAATTGCTAAAAATTCAAATACAGATAGCAAGCTACAAATAATATTTTTTTGTTCCTGGGGGTAGGGATGGAAGACATTAGAAAAGGGTGCCCCTGTTAGTGGAACAAAGGTCAGAATGAAAGAGAAATTCATTAAAATGAGTCCGTGTGCAGAGAAATCCACTTGACTCTGAGATGCTACTTAGACACATCTCTTTCTGTACAATGATTTTAAAAAATGTTTTAAATGCAGGCTCTCAGTGAGACATTTGCCTGTGACCCTGGTCCATGACAGTATTGAAAGGATGTTACCATGGAAGGGACCCTGGTGAGGTCCACAGAGGCATCTGGTGTGGCCAGAGAGATGGTGTCAGGGTGCCGAGCCCTTGCCTTCCCTCCACTTCCCTTCTTCCCGACACAGTGGTCAGCAGCAGCTTCTAGCCTGCTCACTCAGCAGGCATGTGAGAGGGAGGGAAGATGAGGCCCTTCAAAACCAGCTAGGTCCAGAAACCTGCATGCAGGTCTAAGGTCAGCTGAAACTTACACTTGTTATTAAGAAATGGAAAAGACCACTCTGGCCTGGGGCCTGGGACAACCTGAAGGCACCGGTCTCTGAGGTCAGAGGTGCTGTGGGAGGGGGAAATGACATAGCTGTGGGCACACACGCCAGGTCCTTGCGACCCTCAAAGCAAATGTACTCATTTAAACAAATGGCGTAGTTAAAACTATTGGCTAAGCCCTAAACATCCCTTCTGAGAAATCGAACCACAGCTTTTCCAATCTGCCTGTTCAATAAGGAAACAGATTTCAAAGAGGATAATATAATCAATTCTCCACCCCAAAGAATGGTCCATCATGCCAACCGTGATAAAGAGGATACCTGTTTATTAAAAGGAAAAAAAAATGTACATTTTTTGTTCTTCGTTTACCTTAAGAAATTTGATCAAGTTGCAAGGAAATGTCTGGCATGGCTATGTACATCCTGGGCAGGGCCACCAGGCAGTGGACACGGCTGGGCAGCATGGGGCTCCTCCAGGGGCTGGTCTGGCCCCTAGTACTGCTACTCAAAGCCATGCCACTCCAATCAGGCTTCGGTCCCATGGCAATGGCCCTGGGCTCTGGACTAGGGTGCCCCCACCTCAAAACTTCCCCTAGAGTCCACACTGTCTCTCAAGCATGGCAGGACATGACAGACTCTAAGGCCACCTGGTCCTGGCAGGCAGGCTGGAGGCCAGCGTCACTGCTGCCCTGACTTCTTCTCCTTCTGGAAGCTGAAGCTTGTGCGTCTGTTCAGCTTTCTTTGTTTTTGAGCAAAGTAGTCAGCCCGGGCGGTGCTTGCTCGTGACTCCAGGATGTAGTTGACCTAGAACACAGAGGATGCAACCTGTCACTGCTGGCGCTCATGGCTCACCCAGGGCAGAGCACGGTGCGTGGGGCCTCAGGTGCTCTCTGGCAGGCCAGGATGGAGCCTGAGGTCACTACAAGCCTCTCCCTCAGTGAACAGTGGGCTCTCTGATTCCTGAGCCTGGGGATTCCTCCCTGAGGGCTACAGGACCCTCACTCTGCAAGCTCTGCAGCCCTGTCACATGACCTCCCTGGCCTCACCCTCCACACCTGAAAGATGAAAATGTGACAGGGATGAGAAGCCGCACAGGGCTTCCTCTCATGCCCAAAGCATTCCACCAGCTGGGGCCAGGACAAGGAAAGAGAGGAGGACGGAGTGGCCAAGGTCACTCAGAAATTGGGGTCAAACCTGTGTGGAGCGTGCCTTTTCAGGACCACACGAACAGCTCCCACCTGTGCAGTTCCTCTCATGGCCTGGCCGTCCTTTGGGCTTCTTGGGAAAACAAGCATTCTCTGTCCTTGTCTAAGTTATGGCGAGAGCCCTGAATCCTTGGGTACCCTGAGAAGGGCTAGAAGCTCTGGAGGGGGGCAGTGCCTGGGCCGAGATTCTGACATTGCCTCTCCAAACTTTCTGCTCGGATCATTGGCAGCAGCAGGCGTGCAGGCTGGTGAGTGGGTACAGAAGGCCTGACATGCTCGGCCACTGCCTCGCCAAGTTACCAGCTGAGAGCAATAAATCACGAGGCCCGCAGGGCCCGGTGGATGATCTGGGACAATGCAGACAATGTATGGAAATAGGGGCTTTATCACTCTTAATAAAAGCAATCTTTGGATTATACTGTTTGCACATTCAGCCAACCTAGTGTTTTCAGAATATTTTTGGCACATAAAATTTGACAAAAGCATTTTAAAATGATTTTTAACAAGCCAACTATTTCCTAAATTTATTATCTTCAGTGCTTTGTGATAATCACATAGATAATTTTAATGGAAGATTAATGTAATAATCAAAAGATAAAAACGCCCTTTGGTCTGCCATTAGCTGGTTAATATGCTGTGGCTTAAAACTTGCACAATTTTATGCACTATAGAGTGTTTCACTTTCAATGCATTTTACTGCTTAAGGCATAAAAATACAGGGAGTTTTCATGGTCGATAAAGCCACAGCCTCCATCACTCGATCACAAGAAGAACCCTGTGTGAGGAGCCCAACGATTCCTCAGAGATTCATCTCAAAGCCTGCAGATGAGCGACCACACACAGCTCACTGTGCTTGGGTGGGAAGCTGGCCTCAAGTGAAGGCTCCACCCCTAGGTGCTCTGCAGCCTCAGGCCTCCATCTTCTCATCTGTAAAATGGTGGGGCACGCCTTTAATCCCAGTACTCAAGAGGTAGAGGTGGGAGAATCAGTCAGGAACCTCAGAAGATATAATTACATAAACATCTGAGATGCAGTTGGTACTCAAAAACTGTTTCTATAAGGGGAAAAAGATGATTAGGAACAAATCCCATGATGGTGGGTTGCCTGAGTGCAATAGTTGAGCTGACACAGGTCTCCAGAGACTAATCCCTCCCTTTAATTTTGGGGTGAGCTCTCATCTCATATGAAGCTCCTGAAACATGTTACTTGAATCTGAGATGGCCTTGCCGATCACATTTCTGTCAAATTCCCAGAGCCAGGAATAAGGCCTTGACCATTGGGTTGAAGCTCACAAATCCATGGAGCAGACATGGTGGGAAGAGTGGAGACGGCTTGGTATTTAAAAACATGGAACACACCAAGGTAAGGAGAGGAAAAGAAATTTAATCTGCCATTGGGACCGTCATTATCAGTCCCCAGCCATTTGTGCCTGGGCACACAGCATGCAAAGTCTCGTGATATGATATTTCTACAAACATTTTCAGATGAAATCAGACATTTCAGGGGAGGCGACAGGCCTCAGGGATTTTGCAGAAAGCATCTGCTTTGAGGGAGTGTTTGGTCCTGTAAAATGATTTCTTTGCACTTGATCTTATGCAGTTTCATATTGAAGTCATAAACCTATGTTTCTGTCATCAATCTGCTGTTGTGAAAATTATTCTGATGTCAAACACAGGATTATAATTTTACTAGAATCCTTCTCAGGTCTTGAATATTTTAATGCTGGCTATAAAAACAAGTCCAGCCCCTGACAGGGTGCTGGAATATTTCTTTATTCACTCCCCAACACCTGACACAAGTTCCCTGGCTGTCTTGGCTTTCTGGGAGCAGGTACTCCTGGGTCCTCGGGGCTCTGGTCAGGGTGGCCTATGACCCCCCACCATCCCTTAGCCATGCCACTGTCTCTGCCCCAGACGCCCCCCCCCCATGGCAGCTTGATCCTCTCACGTTCTACCTCCTGCCTTGGGACTTCTCTGGCAGCCATGGGGCCTTTGTCACAAGTGTTCCTGTGGAGCCAGTGCACTTTGTTGAGAACTCCCTCTTACTTCCTGAAGGTGAGGCACATCTTGGTGGATAAGGTGCACCAATTCTGAAATCTGCCTAGTCTTGGGTCAAGTTCTGGTTCTGTCAGCTTATTAGAGGCACCACTCTGGTGACTATGAGCCTCCTTTTCATCTAGAAAATGGGAACATTTTTCCATGCCTATCTTGGACTTGGGAGGGTTTAGTGAGACTGACCGAATGAAGCTTCAGTCCAGTCTTTGCCTCCTCAGTCAGCCACACTGGTACCACCACCTAACTGATGACTTCTCTTGGGAGATAATAGCTTAGGGGTAGGGGATGGCACATTTCACCTGATTTGCAACCCATAGCCCCTTGGGAGTGGGGGCAGTGTAGGTAACATGACTGTTACCCTACAGGTGGAGATACTGAGGCCCAGAGATGATAGGACTAGTTATGTTTAATCAACTGGGGGTAGGGCAGCCATCTGTTTCTAATCCTCTTCAGGCTAAGTAAGCAGTTATGTTTTTTCTACCTGGTGAAACTATATAGGGTGTGGCTTAGGAATGGAGTCTCAGCTTGGAAACATCCTGATCAGAGCGTGGTACTCAGACCAGTACCTGATGCTCTGGAGAAGCCCTGAGTCCTATTCTTAAGCTCTGGAATCAACAAGAGCCTACGACACTCCTATGCCAAGCAGGCTGTGCCTGGTCCCTTAGTATAGCCTCCCAGGCACTCCGCTTGTGGCCCAAGCCCTTTCTTCGCAGGCTGTTAGGAATCACAGCTCCCTGCCCTGCCAAGTCAGCTATCCTTCACACAGTCACACGGCCCCTGTTATCAGTGTCTGAGTAATGTCTGTCACTGTGGTAGCCTCATGGCTAGCTTGGTACACAGCAGGTGTTGAGGTTTGTTGCCACACAAGTCCAGCTCAAGGTGGCATGCTTCTAGCAGGTTGGGAAGATCTCCTTGAGCGATTCAAAACAATTCCTCAGCTGATTCAGGAACCTTGAGGACCTCTTGCCATTAATGGGAGAAAAATAAATCGGTGGACAAAAGGAGAACCAGGACCACTGAGATGGGGTCTGGGAAGAAGCTGAACCCACCCACCTCATTCCTGGGTCAGGGGGTAGCACTAACCTTGAGCACGATCTCATTTACAGTAGCAGCGTCGGATTCAAAGTAGAGGTGTTTGTAGTCATGATTGCTTAGATACGTGAGTTTAAATATTGCATGACCTGCAGAGAGACACATAGAGAGAGGCAAAACTGAGGGGGTCTGGTGAGTTACCTTGGAGGGTAGGGAACCCCAAGTGTCTTCCCTATCCAGAGCATATGGAGGCTGGACAGTAGCTGTGTATAAAATAAACAGTAAAAAGGAAAAGATTGAAGGGGTAGCTGGACCCCACTCCACTCTGGAGTGCCGAGGAACCAGGCCAGGGAGGCTTTACAGAGCTGCTTCTACAAGATAATTACACAAAGCACTATTGTTTTTTTATTTTTTTTACACTATTGTTTTTTTTAAAAATATTTTATTTATTAATTTTCAAGCACACACACACACACACACACAGAGAGAGAGAGAGAGAGAGAGAGAGAGAGAGAGAGAGAGAGAGAGAGAGAGAGAGAGAGAGAACTAACCAGGGTCACCACCTTGTGGGTCTGGCTTATGTGGGTACTGGGGAATTGAACCCAGGGCCTTAGGCACTGGAGGCAAGTGCCTTAACCGCTGAGCCATCCCTCCAGCCCACTATTGTTTTTTTAAGCACTAGTATTTTTAATGCAGAAGGCCAATTAACCCCAAATCATTACTCTAAAAATAAAGTAACCATGGTCAAAGTGAAATAAACCTGCACCAGAAAGGAGCACGGTGAGTACCAATCCTTTCCCCATAGCCTTGTGTCCTGCTGGGAGGAGGGAGTCCTGGTGTCTGTTTCTTGGGGTGGACATGTCAGGTGGCAGAGATGCTGGCCTGTGTGAGCTGGCACAGGGATAAGTTAAGGGGAGGGTCTTTGGAACTCCCAGCTCTCCTGCACATCCTGTGCTTGGGACCCAGGAGGCTCAATGCCTTTCCAGGCAGTTCTTCCCTGCGCTTTGGTTATTCTAAAGCTGCTCTCCACTGATGGCGACTCTCCACTGTTTAAGACACTTTCCTGTGCTAGGGAACCCGCTTGGAGCAAGAGCTCTGTCACCAAGGCCCCCCGGCCTCCAGCAGAGTGAAACAGCACGTCCTTACTATTAGGCTTCCCCATCCGTTGTCCTGCTAATTGAAGCTGTGGCTGGCCATATTATTAATTAATAATATATCACCCACATTACTGTAAGTTCACCTCCTTCCCGGAGAAATCTTCTGGGGGACTTTATTTACAGTAGCTAATTTTTCACATCTCCAAAAATAAACTGATATATGTTGTACATTTGTGGCCAGAAAAGTTGAGCTATTGGTATTTTATCCTGGGAACATCATTACAATATACTAATTGGGACTATAAATCCTATATTGAAAAAAATTAGCTAATAATTTCTGAAAAACCTCACTTATAGTCACCTGATAAATTTAGCCTTATTTTAAATTGTGGCACTAAAATGTTAGGATTCTTGACTGGACTCTAATCAGTCTTAATGCCTAAATGACTTGTTTCTGATAAGTGAATGAATTTTATATAAATGGATATATGTGCATATGTGGTTAGCTTTACAGGCTCTATTCTAGAACACAAGCCTTGGTGATATCACCTCGTGGGGAACTAGGCAGAGCCATCTTTGAAGGACATAGGACCACGAAGGATAAACAGAACAAGCTCTTAGGAGGTCTTGCCGTGGACACCTGGCCGTGACACAGACACAAAGCCCCGGGCTAGGGAAGGACCAGAAGGTCTCAGGGAGGCCTGCAGACCTGAAGCTTCGGGGTTCACTGGCCACTCTGATGAGTGAGCTCAAGCATGTTCTGTACCACCTGCTCCCGCTCATCACTGACAAAACGAACCCTCAGGATGTGTGAGTGTTTGCCTGAGAAGCTGAGACACCACTGACATGTCCTGTACTTTATGTAGCGACGTGTGAGATGCAGCCTGCCCAGGACTGGGAGGGAACCCTTCACTGTGCTCTTGGGACTGTAGCATAGTAGAGCATGCCAATTGGGGATCATAGGGAAACCTGTTTTAGGTTACCTGTTTTTGTGGAGGGGGAAAAGTACCAAAAAGATTATCTTTAGCCAGGTATCAAAGGCCAAGGATCCCAATCTCCCCCCCCCCCCCCCGATTTTGCTATGCTAGGGGCCATGTGCTCCTTGCTTGCCCTCAGCACTCATTCCAGTACCCAGGTGAGGGAAAGGAGCAGGTAGAAATTCCTGGGCCCAAATGCTCATTATAGGAAAGCATTGACTACTCCTAGGGAGCAGAGGGACCCTGTCTGGAGTGCTGGGTATCCTCAATTCCAGAGCCTTAGTAACTGTTAGCAACTGGGCTAATGGTGGATAGCCATGCAGAAAGCCATCACAGCTCAGGTTATGAGGTCAGGTCAAGGGCAGCAGCTGTCTTCACCCACAATGGACCACAGGACACAGGGTTTACTCCTGAGAGCTTCTATTTGGAGGTGGCCCACTCTGGCCTCCCTGCTTTGCTATGGATAGTCCAGGCTTTTCCAGAGCACAGGCCAGGTGCAAGGGACAGGAAGACGAGCACTGAGAGTCCGTGTGTTGAGAGGGTCTAAATGAGGGAGCTGCCATGGAGACAGGGAGGCAAGGACCCCCGGGGACAGTTTCTTGGAGGACAGGGAGTTAGCTGGGAAAAGAGGAAGGGACAACGGAGCAAGGACACAGCACTGGCAAACTGGCTCTGTGGGAGGCCAGAGCAGCCCGGGGTCACGTATGTAGGCAGGCAGGAGGCGACTAGCAGGCAGAGATGAATAAATTGCGTTTTGGGGGTTTCCCTTAAATCCCCAAGAGCTCAGAGGCACAGAGACCAGTTGCTACAGAGAGCCAGGTAGGAATGTATGTGGTTCTTAGCTAGATGGAAAAGAAGGATGCTGAAACGGGCGACTATAAAGAAGGTAATGCTGGCCTCCCTCAAGAGACTTAGGACAGAATTCCTACCTGCAAATTCCATCCATTCTAGTGTGACAAGCCAACTGACCTCCTGCTGGAACAGGCCTGTCAGTGAACAGGAGTAATTTATGCTACATGGTAAGGTTTCACCAGAGCTCTCTGGGAAAAAGGGCACACTGGCAGCCGACCATGGATGGAGCAGAACAGGCTGTTATTGCAGCACCTCAGGTCTACCTCAGATAAGGGATGGAGCAGTTGTCCAATGACTTCCTCAGTGGCAGCTTACCCTTGAAAAGTCAAAGAACAATGGTAGTTGTCACAGGAAAAGGTATAACCATGGGAGCATAGGGTCTCTGTAAAAACTGCAGTTGAGAAACAAATGATTTATTAAAATCTAGTATTTGTGTTAGTTCAAGTTATCTTGCCTGGATTGTTAAATCCCACTTGGAAATTAAGGCAGAAAAACATGGGCCTGGGCTGGAGTCCCAGCTGTGGGACATTGGTAAGTCACACATACATGATTCTGCATCATAGAATCATGCATAAAACAGGGACTCAGTGTGTTGGTAATTCTTAGAAGTATTTGGAGAACATACTCATTCTCAGGGTGGCCTTGAACTCACGGCAATACTCCTACCTCTGCCTCCCAAGTGCTGGGATTAAAGGCGTGCGCCACCACGCCCGGCTGAGCAGAAGCTTTTACACTGCTATAGGAATAAAATGAAATATTGTGTGGGTAAATGTGGTACCTAGACACTGTCACATGCTTAGGGAGGCCACTGAAACTATACAGCTGCTTCTGAATATTGAAATGAAAATCTGCATATGTAAAAATGCTTTTACACTTACGTATTTTTTCCAAAGTAAACCAAAGATGGAAGATAACACCAAGCAGAAACTCATTAGCAACACAAATGTCAGAAGTAGAGATGTTTGAGCTTTTTTGCTATGATTTATCTTCTACTTTTAGCTTTTTTTTTTTTTTTTGAGGTAGAGTCTTGCTCCAGCCCAGGCTGACCTTTCATTATTAGTTTTAGGCTGGCCTTGAACTCACAGTGATCCTCATACTTTGGCATCCTGAGTGCTGGGGTGCTAGGATTAAAGGCATGCACACCATGCCTGGTCCCTGCTTTAAGCATTAAATTAAAAAAAAATTATTTGCAAGCAGAGAGATAGAGATAGATAGATAGATAGAGAGTGTGTGTATGGGTGTGCCAGGGCCTCTCTCTAGCCACTGCAAAGTCCAGACACATGTGCCACTTTGTGCACCTGGCTTATGTGGGTACTGGGGTCTCAAACCCAGGTCGTTAGGCTTGCCAGAAGCTGAGCCATCACATCAGCCCTACTTTCAGCATTTTAATGAAAAAACATGGGGCTGTGCTAAGCAAATAGGTTCCCAGGGCCAAGGAAGGGAAATGGGCAGCCTGCAAAGACTCCTGCTGTCATGACATGGGAACCCCTGCAATCTTAGTCCTCTGAGAGATGATCTTCTCTGGAACACAACTGGCATGATGATGGAAGACCAGCGGCCTCTGCATCAGCCTGCAGTCCATGTTTGTCTCAAACCCCAGGTACCCACACATGCCAACAACACCAAAAATAAACTGCAATTTCTTTTTATTCCCTTTCAATTAAAAGAATTATACAAGCATATTAAGAAGACAATGGAAAACCCTCTGCATTTCACCTTACAATGCAACACTGCAATGACACCTATGGGTGCTTTTCTAGCTATTACACAATTTACTAATCTTTACTTCCTTTTGTGGTAGTCTCACTCTGGCCTAGGCTGACCTGGAGCTCACTCACCTCCTGAGAAAGGTGAGCTTTTTGTATTACTTTTTTATTTGCAAGGGGGGGGGGGGGGAGGGAGAGAGCGAGAGAGCGAAATATGAATGGGAATAAGAATGGATGTGCCAGGGCCTCTAGCCACTGCAAATGAACTCTAGATATATGTGCCACTTTGTGCATCTGGCTTTGCATGGGTACAAGGGAATCGAACCCAAGTTGTTAGGCTTTGCTGACAAATGCCTTAACCATGGAGCCATCTCTCCAGCACAAAAATTAAGTTTTTCAACAGGAAAATTAATGTTTCAGCATAGCTCTGGTTTTGCCACATCAGTCTCCACACCCTCTCTTCCAATGACCTCAATTCTATCCCAAGTGTGCTCTAGGTTTCACACTAGGAACTCTGCTGGGTTATTTATAAAGAAGGGAAGTATAGTAGGCATAGATAGATACTATGAAAAACCTTGGCTCCTTTTCTGATTCCTCCTGTCATGGACATGGAAAAGTGAACTGGGTTTCTTGGGAAGAAATTGATGGGAACACACAATTTTTTAGGCAATTAAAAATATTTTTACCACCAGGGAAATGCAAATTAAAACTACTAAGATCCTCTCTCACTCCTGTCAGAATGACTACCATCAAGAAAACACATGACATTAAATGCTGGTGAGGATGTGGAGAAACAGGAACCCATCTACACTGTTGGTGAGAATGTAAACTGCTACAGTCATTGTGGAAAGCAGTGTGGAGGTTCCTGAGACAGCTGAAAATAGATTTACCATATGACCCAGCTATACCACTCCTTGGCATATATCCTAACAACTCTAGTCACTACCCTAGAGATACTTGCTCACCCATGTTTATTGTGGCTCTATTTACAATAGCTAGGAAGTGAAACCAGCCTAGATGTCCCTCAACTGATGAATGGATTATGAAGATGTGGTTCATTTATGCAATGGAGTTCTATGCAGCTGTATAGAAAAATGAAATTTGCAGGGAGATGGATGGATCTGGAAAGGATTATACTAAGTGAGGTAACCCAGGCCCAGAAAGCCAAACACTGAATATTCTCTCTCATGTGGATCCTAGCTGCAAATGTTTAGATTTGTATGTGAGTTGCAGTAGAAGTCAATAGTAGAGGCCAGTAAGCTAGAAAGGGAGGGAGGAGAGGGGAGACTTAAGGGGAGGGTGCTGTATATATGTAAGTAGATGAACAGATTACTGGGGGTGCAATGGCCTAAGTGAGATCAGGGGAAGAGATTGAGCAAAGGAAGGATAGGAGGAGGGTTAATCAAAATTTAAGATGTTATGAATAAGCCATATGGAAACCTACTTCTTGGGGTAATGACACACCCAGAAGCCATAGGTTGTTACTAGATAAATTTCAGTGCCAGGGATGGGATACCTTCCAGTGAGTTGCTGGCCTGGGAGGTTCCTGAGGCCCCCAAAACATTACAGGCCATTGCCAAGGCTCTTGGTTGCCTACCAGAACTAGATGGTAAGACTCTATTACTGAAGACTCCACATGTTTGGGCTGTAAGTCACTGAGAAATCAACGTGGAGCTGAGCTGGAAACTTCCTCCCTGTTAACCAGCTAACAGAAAGCTGGAAAAAGCTATGGTGGCATGTAGCCCTATGGGAGAGAGAAGTCATCAATAGTGGTAAACAGCAGTGGATTTTGCAAGCCTTAAGATTGGCTAGGTAGGCCAAATGTGCCAACCGGCGCAATAGTGGCACAGCTGTTATAGGGGAAACCAATCGTTTTCTAATTGGACTGAAGGCCCGCTTCATGCCCGGTACTGAAGACCTAGCCAAAAGCCTATGGCGGGGAAGGTCATGAGCCCCAAGGAGTTAACGCCTGCTGTTGTCTGACTAAATGAATATATTATGCCCACCAAAGAGCCTTATAAGCACTTTTAAAAAATATGTATACCCATATATTAATGCTACTCTCACTTTTGGTTAGAGAAGTTTCTCTTTTAAGATGACAGTGACCACTGAGATGACTCAAAAGACACCATAGTGCTGAGAAGTGACAGTGGAGTGTTAAGCACTGAGACATCTCTATTACACTTCCTGAGGTTCAGGGCTCGTTGTGGAAGAGGTGGTGGAAAGATTCTAAGAGCCAAAGGAAGGGTAGGATTGCTTACAACACAAACTTCCAGACACAAAATGGCCTTGATATTCATGGCAGTGCCTGCTACTGTCTACACAAGACCTTCATAATAGGAGGAAAAGATTATGCCATTGAAACAAAATAGAGACTAATTGAGAGGGGAAAGGGATATGATGGAGGGCGGATTTGAGAGGGGGAAAGTTAGGGTAGGGAGGGAATTACCATGGTTTAGTTTCTATAATTATGGAAGCTGTCAACAAAAAGTTAAAAATATTTTTATTTATGAGAGAGTAGGGGCCTACCAGGGCCCCTTGCCACTGCAAATGAACTCCAGATGCATATGCTACATTGTGTGTTGGGCTTCACACAGGTACTGGGGAAGTGAACCTAGGCAGAAAGGCTTTGCAAATAATCGCCTTTAATCAGAGCCATCTCTCCAGCCCCACTTTTTTAAATTGAGTTTCACATAGCCCAGGTTGGCCTCAAACTCCATATCCTCCTGGCTGAGACCACAGGCCTGTGCTGCCACCTCCAGTTTCTGGCTCTAATTTTCTGCAGGTCCTGGTAAGAAAGGTGGACTGGGGTGCTCTGGTTATGTTTTCTTCAAGAACAGCGGTAGGATTCCCGGCTGCCTGCAAGGAGTTTTGTTCAATGGGATTCGACTGGGTATCCACAGTGGCAGAGGTTCACCAGCATAATGACCTCTTCCACAGGGGCTGCCTTTAATCTTATACTTTTGCATCTTTCCCACTCCCTCTTTGGTCCCTTCCTACAAACGTAATTAAATCTGATTATAAAAACCCCCATGGTAATGTGACTTGTCTCCTTCTAATTTATTGAACACACCACTGTGAAGGTCACTATGCCCTCAATGTTGAGAGCACCAGCTAGTGCCTTTTCAGTTGCTCCTGATACTTCACAATGTTATCCATTCCTGGGTTTCGATGGAGCCACCTGGCTCTTCAGTCCCCATTTCCAGTCAATCTGATTCAATTTGCGACCTTCTTGACTTCCTCCTTCCCTTAAGTGGTCTTCCTTAGGGTTCCATCTTCATCTCTTCTAACTGTAACTTTCTTCTTGGTCAGCTTGGCCCCTGGATTTTAATTACCTCTCATGCTGATGAACATGAATGGGTACTTGGCCTAGACCCTTTTCCAGGCATCAGAGGCTATTCACAGCCTGCAGAAGGCTGTTGCTGTGGCCCCTTGATGTGTATAGAGGAGGTGGTTTCTGGCTGGGCTGAGGGGGCAGCTGTGTATGCTGAAGGACACTGGCCCTGGAATTTGTGACTTTGGCAAAGCCTTAAATCAGGGCAAGCCAGAGACTGTAGGACCAGAAAGCGATGGCCAATTATGGTTCACTGGTATTAACAAATGTTTCTGCTCTACATTCTCACAGGTAGAATGAATTGTGTACTGGCCACATACAGAGGTAATGCTTTGATGATCTTATATTTCAAGGTCTAAAAACCTCCAGCTGTGAAAGCATAAATGGATCCCAAAGTGACTGACCTCATCTGTTAAAAGTCCCCATGCCTTGAGAAGCTAATGCTACTTCATCATGCAATACTCAGTTTGTATACAAAACTAGGACCCTAGAAAATAAAGATAACATGTTAGCTCTGCTGGTATGTGGGAGGCTTCACCACATGCCAAATCAAACTTGAGGCATTTGGTTCCTTAAACAGTTCTCATATAAGCTTACCACCCATGCCTCCTTGTCGGGTGGCCACAACCCTCACCCAGATCCTGTGCAGGACTACATCTCTGACCATGTTTTTTTCAGACCTAAGCATCTGCCCACAGGGATGTCCTTTTGTAAAACACATCTGGGGCTGGAGAGATGGCTCAGTGGTTAAGGTGCTTGCCTGAAAAGGCTAACAACTCAAGTTTGATACCCTAGGACTCACATAAAGCCAGATGCACAAAGTGGTGCATGCATGTAGAGTCCGACTGAAGTGGCTGGAGGCCCTGGTGTGCCCATTCTCTGTCTTCTCTTTCTCTCTCTGCTTACAAACAAAAACACATCTGGGTTCACACATATAACCTCAGGACTTGGGAGGCAAAGAGGATTGCTTGGAGTCTAAGGTCATCTTGGTCTACAGAGTAAGGCCCTTCCTTCATCCACCCACCCACCCAAGAAAAACACAAATGTATCTGGATGGAACTTTCCTACTGCAGCTTTCTCTCCAGTGCTGTATATTCTTTTTTTTTTTTTTTTTGAGGTAGGGTCTCACTCTAGCCCAGGCTGACCTGGAATTCACTATGTAGTCTCAGGCTGGCCTTGAACTCATGGTGATCCTCTTACCTCTGCCTCCCAAGCGCTGGGATTAAAGGTGTGCACCACCATGCCCGGCCAGAGCTATTTGTTCTATCACCCAGAAAGTATGAGCATTTGAGGGTAGTTTCAGGTCCTTACATTAGCAGTTCTCATACTTTATGGTCTCAGAAGCCCTTTATACTCTTAAACATTAAGGAGAGCACAAAAATTTTGCTTATATTGATTATACCCATTTTTGTTGTTAAAAGACTGAGAAATTTAAAAGATATTAATATAATGAACCCATTATGAATTAACAAACATTTTATTGAGAAAAGAATGGGCTGGATAGATGACTCAGTGGTTAAGGCACATGCATCTGGAGTTTACTTGCAGCGGTTAGAGGCACTGGTTCTCCCATTCTCTGTCTCTCTCCCTCTTTGCCTTTGTGTTTGCAAATAAATATTTAAAAATTACAGAAAACCTTTTGTGTTCCCTCAAGATTAATAAGAGTAGATTTTTATTTTTGGAAATTAAAAAAAATCTTTTATCTCTGATTTTTGGCTGAGCAGAAAACAGCTGTTATTATCCTGTCTGCTTCTACATTGACTTCTTATGCTATATTGTTTTAGTTAGGATATATGAAGAAATGTCAACCTTACACAGCATCTATCTCTCTAGTATTGGAGACTGAACTTAAGGCCTCATGCATGCTAGGAAGAAACTCTTATCACTTAGCTACACCCTCTAGTCCAGGAGGCATATTTTAATATTCTTCTTGGTAAAAATGTTCTGTGATATTAATCAAACTTGAAAAGTGGTAGTTTTTGAAAAGATTATTTATGATAATGGATTCTAAGATCTCATCTGTGAACTTCCTGTACTCTATTACATTAAAATCTACTAGTTGGTCTCATACCTTGAGTAAGTCTTCTCCCTTAAATTTTTTTTAAAAAAAGATGTTTTTATTTATTTTCAAACAGAGACACACAGAGAGAGAATGGTCATGTCAGGGCCTCCGGCCACTGCAAACAAACTCCAGGGTACTTTTAAGACAAGGGGGAGTCAGATATGTTGGCTCACAATCCCCAGTACTCTGGAGGCTGAGGTAGGAGGATCACCATGTTTGAGGCCAACCTGGGCTCCAGATCAGATCAGCCGAAGCTAAAATGAGACCCTGCCTAAAAAAAAAAAAAAAAAAAAAGGCTGGAGAGATGGCTCAGCGGTTAAGGCACTTGCCTCCAGTGCCTAAGGCCCCGGGTTCAATTCTCCAGGACCCACATAAGCCAGACCCACAAGGTGGTAGCCCTGGTATGCGCTCTCTCTCGCTCTCTCTCTCTCTGCTTGAAAATGAATAAATAAAATACTTAAAAAAAGAGTACAACCTTTAAAAAACAAAAGGCTGGAGAGATAGCTCAACGGTTAAGGTGCTTGTCTGCAAAACCTAATGATCCAAGTTCAATTTCCCAGTACCAGTGTAAAACCAGATGCACAAAAGGGGTGCATGCATCTGAAGTTCTTTCATTTTTCCCCTCTTCTCCTCCCTTAAGATCTCCTCCCCCCATGGCTGTCCTCTTTATGGCTGAATAAAATTCCATTGTGATATGTATCACATTTTCTTACCCATTTATATGTTGATGAACATCTAGGCTGGTTCTATTTCTTAGGTATTGTGAACAGTGAAGCAGTAAACATGGATATGCAAGCATCTCTGTGGCAGGGTTTAAGAGTCTTGCTAAAACCTTGCCAGGTTTTAGAACATCAGTAGCTTGGACTATATTGGTTCAGTAAGTCATAGAAACTTCCAAATGTGAAACATTTCAACATACTATATTAAAAAAGTCTCATCAGAAAAGTCTATCATCATACTGATCTTCATCAGAAAAGTCTTGAAGCAATAAGAAGCCAAGCTCTCAGTAATGGACACAAGTTTTTATCTGAAACAGTCTGACTTCCATCACTGGCACCAAACACTGCCACTTGTTTTACTTGAAGTGACAGATTCATTTGCTTCACTTTCAAGAAAATGTCTGTTCAAAGGACCACAATTTGTCAGTTGTTCTTTCAAATAAAAATGGTGGACCATGAAATAAATGGCTAGTTCAGCTTGCAACTCAAACAATTATACAGGGCTTCTCCTTGACATTGTGTTCTTACTTCCACAGCAGCAGAGGCACTTCCTGGACTTCAGGAGGTGAATTAGGTTCAATGGTTTGGGCTGGGGATGTAGTCAATGGTAGTAACGCTTGCCCAGCATGTAGGAGGGCCTGGGGTTCGATCCCCAGGACGGGGAAAATAAAAGGCTTATGGGGCCCTTTGATAATTCTATTGATGCCTAAGTTCTTTCAAGAAAATACCAGGTATCATGGATTCAATGGCTTTATCTAATAACCTATGATACTGAGCATATTGTTGTGTTAATATCTTAAGCCAATAAAAATGTTTAAAAATGAAAAAAAAATACCAGGTGGCATTTCAACAGTCAGGTATTAACTGAATTTTATTCTTTAGCTTTTAGAGAGGTAGATAGGAAGAAACAAGTTCTGTAGCTGGAAGCTTCCTCCTTTAAGGGGCCTCAGTTTATGACAGGCCCAAGTGGGCACATACTTGATGGGAGGCTCATTGCCAACAATGAGACTGCTTCAGTTTACAGCCCCTGGTGTGGAAAGCTTGGCAACATTTGTGCAAAATACCCTTCTCTACATTTAGCACTAAAATTCCACATTATGTTTTTCTTCCTGGATTAGAGTATGAGGAAAAGAAATTACTATCTTATCACGTTCTTATGTAGAAATACTGAATATTATGATTTTCTCAAAAGCTTTATGCCTTGCTACTATATGTATATGTATATATGTGTGTACATATATATATTTATGCTTTTCATAAAACCATTTCATATCACTGTGCTCATTGTTTTCTTAGATTCTCACAAAGTTTAGGGTCTTGAACTTCTTTTTTTATTTATAATTTTTTAAAAAATATTTTATTTTACTCATTTTCAAGCAGAGAGATACAGAGAGAGAGAGAGACAGAGAGAGAGAGAGAGAGAGAGAGAGAGAGAGAGAGAGAGAGAGCACCAGGGCCACCACCTTGTGGGTCTGGCTTATGTGGGTCCTGGGGAATTGAACCCAGGGCCTTAGGCACTGGAGGCAAGTGCCTTAACCGCTGAGCCACCTCTCCAGCCCTAGGGTCTTGAACTTCTGATCCTCCTGTCCCACCTTTTTTTTTTTTTTTTGGTTTTTCGAGGTAGGGTCTCACTCTAGCCCAGGCTGACCTGGAATTCACTATGTAGTCTCAGGGTGGCCTTAAACTCACGGCAATCCTCCTACCTCTGCCTCCCGAGTGCTGGGATTAAAGGCGTGAGCCACCATGCCCGGCCCACCTTCTTTTTTTAAAAAATGTTTTTATTTATTTGCAAGCAGAGAGAGATAAAAGAGAGACAGAGAGAATGGGCACATGAGGACCTCCAGCAGCTGCAAACAAACTCCAGATGCATGGACCACTTTGTGCATCTGGCTTTATGTGGGCACTGAGAATTGAACCCGGGTCACTAGGCTTTGCAGGCAAGCACCTTAACCACTGAGCCATCTCTCCATCCCTCTCTTGTCCCACCTTCTGAGAGTAGGACTTACCCACATGTACCAACATAACAGCTTCTTCCCTCTTAAGATTTTTTTTTTTGGTCAGTTAACTATTTACTGTCTTGATGACTTAACTTCTATTATTCTCTCTCCCATATTTTAATTCCTGTATTTAATAAGCTTTAGGAAGAAAACAAAAAAGAAAACCAGGTAATTAAGCATGATTGAAATTTGAGTCTTCCATGGGAAAGCAGGGATGTTTATGTCCCTTGGCTGTAACTGTGCTGGCAGAAAGATACAACCTATATGAACACTTATGTTTAACTGCAGAGAAGCTGTGGAACTTCTCTGAGCCTTAGTTGACTCACAAAATGGAAATCTCTATCAGCCACCTAGATTATTAGGATGAAGTAGCCCTAAGATAAAGTAGGCAAACCCCAGAGAGTTGCTGCAAGAATTGTCACCCACAGATGGCCCTTGGCACATGGGGAGGGTCCCTTTGCCCTTTTACCTCCACCCTTTCAGACAAATGTTTTCTATAAAGGGCCAGAGAAAAAGTTCTTAGGGTTTTGTTGTCCAAGAGGCAAAATTAAGGATATTTTATAGGTACTTATATAAAAGAAAAAAATATTTTACCAGTTTTTGACAAAATTCAAATATAATAATGGAATGCATTTTTTGGGAAAATGATAATACAGGTTTAAGTTGTGTGTGGTAGGGCACATCTTTGATCTCAGCACTCAGGAGGCCAAGGTAGGGAGAGTGCTATGAGTTCGAGGCCACCCTGAAACTACATAGTAAATTCCAGGTCAGGTCAGCCTGGGCGAGAGTGAAACCCTATGTATTAAAAAAAAAAAAAAAAAAAGATGTATTCCCCCCCCCCCCCACTTTGGGAAAGGGATAACATTTCACTTAACTGGTGTTTAAAATTAATGTCCTCATCATTAAATTAACTTCAACTTGTCACCCTTACAAGTGTGCTTATCTCACAGGCCAAATAGAAATGTGTGGCCAGCTAGAGCAGTCTGTGGGCCACTGTTTGCAACTCCTGCTCAAGGAGGCCACTTGCTCATTGCCTTTCTGAGGCTCAGTCCAGACAGGTGACAACAGTGATAGTGCAAGCATTCTTAGTTGTTCTGTATAGATTTGGGTTTTCATCTGGAATTTCCCCCTCCAGTCTTCAAAATTCCTTGAAGTGAAGGCTTGGTGCTGACAAAACTCTTTCATCTATTGATGGTCTGAAATGTTTTTGTTTCACCTTCATCTGAAGGGTGTTTCATGGAATATAGATGTTTTAACCTGTTGGGGAGGTCACTACATTGTCTTCTGGACCGCATACTTTTGGTAGGAAGTCAGCTGTCATTCTTATCTTGGTTTTGCAATGTAGCATAGCTGTTTTTGAGATTTTTTTTCTCTTTATCACCTGGTCTCAGTAGTTTGATTGTGATGTACCTTGATGTGGTTTTCTTTATCTTGCTTAGCCATTGTTGGGCTTCAAGATTGGTGGTTTGATATTTTTAATCATATCTTAATAGTTTTTCTGTTCCCAAGACTGCATATACTTACGTCAGAACACTTGATGTAACTGCACAGGCTCTGTTCTTTCCTGATTTGTTCTCTTTGTGCTTCAATCTGACGCATTCCTATTGCTCTGTCTTGCAGTTTGCTGCCTGTGACCTTCTGTAAACCTTTTGCTGTTTACAGGCTGGGACCAATGACTTCTTCTGAAGCATCAGCAATATGGCGATAGTGGTGGGATGTCACTTCTAAGGTTAGATCATGAGAGACTATGATTTCTTTCCTGGTAGCACTCCCTCTGATGTGTTACTTAGGAAGCCCAGGCAAGAGGATTGCCATGAACTCAAGGCCGACCTGGGCCTCAGATTGAGACCTAGTGTCCTCAAAATAATCAATAAACCAAGTTGGTACAGTGGCTCATACCTATAATCCCAGCACTGGGGAGCTTGAGGTAGGAGGAGCACAGTTTGTTCAAGACCATCCGGCTACACTGAGTAAGTTCTAGGTCAGCCTGGTCTAGAGGAGTGAGACCCTACCTCAAAAACAAACAAACAAATAAACAAACAAACAAGTTCACCCCCAAAACCCCAACCAACCAAATCCAAAACCTAGAATAAATAAAATAAAATACAATTTGGAGCTTGGAAGGAGGCAATGGATAACAGATTTTCTCCATCATTTATTCAGCCAAGAAATCTTTTGCGCAGTTTTTCAGCAGGGAACAAGCCTCAATCTTTATGTTTTTCTTAATTGGGTTATCTTCTGATATGAAAAATCATGAAAATAATTTGAGGAAAATGATAATCAAAATCTAGGAAAAGGCAAATGTATGCATTTTTCCCTTTACCCAGATAACTATTTTTTTATTATGGGATTATAGATGTGCATGGCCACACCCAGCTTTTTACTTGGGGTGTGGGGAGCTGAGCTTGGTGGTATCTGGCCCTTCAGGACTTCATGCTTAAGTGGCAAGCACTCTTAATCACTGAGCCGTCTCCCCAGCCCAGAAAATTCTTTTAAAAGTTTATTAATAAATCTAGTAGAAAATGAAGAACCTAAGGAAACTGAGTGTGACAGTTAATCTCTGGTTGTCAACTTGACATGATTTAGAATCACCACGGAGACAAATTTCTGGGCATGTCTGTGATGGATTTTCTAGATTAACTGAAGTGGGAAGAGTCACTTAAACTGTGGGCAGTACCATCCCATAGGCTGCGATCACAAATAGTAAAAGAAAAACTGAGCCGAGTATGAGCATTCACTGTTCTCTGCTTCCTGACTGTGGGCACATGACCAGATGCTTCATGCTCCTGCCACCATGGACTATAGAGTTTCAAACTGTAAGCACAAATAAGCCCTTCCTTCCTTACATTGCTTTTGTCAGGTATTTGTTTTAGCAATGAGAAAGTAACTAGTACACTATCTCAGCAGCAGTCAGTTTTACTCATAGATATGGCTCCCATGGGATCATAGCCCCAGGGGTAACTAACTGCAGTAACTGAGGAGTATGAGGTGTGTGCTCTGCTCATTAACTGTCTGGGGCTCCAAGGATAGCCTCTTGCCTCAACAATTCACCAGGGTTGATCCTTCATAGACCAGGAACTCCAGATACCAACATGCTGGCCCCATTTTTCATGTACTGAGGTTAAACAGCAGTAGCAGTTTAAAAGCCCCTGCCACTATTACCATAAAAAGTTCCCCTACTGTGAATCATCCTTTACTTCTGGCTGATTCCAAAGAGTCATGAGTAGTGACTACAGCTCTGAACAGGAGCTGCTGGGTTTCTGGAGGGTGCAGCTGGGAGCATCACTAGGTATGCCTAGTGAAAGTCAATGTCAGCTCACAATGAGGAGGGCAGTGAATGGCAAGCTGGGTGGCTGAGTGCTCAGTGGCCTGGCCAGTGCTCTCTGGCCCCTGTGAACTGTTCCTGAGACATGGTGATGGTCTACTTAATAGCATCTGCAGCTTGAGATTACAGGAAACTAAAGTGGGTCAGTGAGTCTAAGAATGAAGCCTGCATTTGATGGCACACAGCACGATGCTTACAGTTTTTCTCTACTGTTAACTCGTGCCACATCAGATCTTTCCCTCCCACACTCTTGCAGAAATTGAGGTGGTCCCCTGGTTACCTAAACCCATCTCCTGGGCAGCTCCCTTGTTTGGGAAGGAGATGATAAATAAATCAAAGCTCACTAAGCAGCACTTCCACAGGCGCGCGCCTCCTTCATGAACGGGCACCTCATCAATCACACTATTGTCTGCTTGAAAGGCGAGCCTTGTAAATGTCATATCCACTCAGGCCCAAGGAGAGGCGCATCCAAATGCAGCAAGGAGTTTTAATTGGATAGTGTAATTAAACTAAAAAACCCCAGCAGACTCCCTTTGACAGGCTAGATGAAGACCCCTTTTAATAGGGCCAGGAAACATATCTGTTAAAAGGACGAGGCTCCTGCTCCTGATTGTGCTCCAGAGTGCTCTTAGGAAAAGGCAATTCAATAACTGGGGCATTTAATATGGTCGAACCCGTTGTACTTGTGATCACACAGTACTTACCGTATTTGATCTGGAACTTATGAAATAAGTCTCTGTCAGAGAATAAAAGCAAAACACAGCTCACCTCCCTAATGTGTGGAGAGCCCAGACCTCCTGGGAGTTAAATGAGCCCAAGGCTGGAGACTGCAGTCTTCTGGAGAGTAAGCACAGGCACCTTAACTCCTGGGGCTGGTAGTGTGCCAGCGTGGCAACAGAATCTACCCACCAACTTGTTCTCATTCCTCTTGCACACATTCTCAAGAGTATCTAAAGAATATGACAAGATTCCCAGGTATCTGCTTCTTTAGAAACTAAACCAGGGTGCTGTGTCAGAGAAGAGTTGATATGTGTGGTCTCTAATCGAGCTGCCCCTTTTGAGTAGTGAAAAAGAAATTGGGTGACCAGAGGATTTGCTGTATGGCTGGGGTGTACCAAGTTGACTTCAGTAATGAGCCTCATCCCTCTGACTCTCTTCCTATTCTTTGTTGGAGAGGGGTGGGGGATGCAGACATTTAGATGGACACACATATATGAGGCATGCAACCCCCCACACAGGGTAACAGTAAGGACATGTGAACATGTTTGTATCTGCACAGATATGTCTTACAAGGAGACCATGACAATCCTTTTCAGATGGAATATCAGGATAAGCCAGGAAGCCCAGTACTGGCTGTATCAAGAGAGTCTCTGACCTGGGGCTCTGGTGGAATACAGAGGTGAGATATTAGAATTCTAACCTCCAGAGCTTTCCAAGAACAGATGGATGCTTTGTTTTACTTACACAGATCTTAAAGTCACTTGTCCTAGGCTCCCAGAATGATATTTTTAAAAGCACGGTGAAGGGTTCGTTTGATGACTGCTTTTGCTCTCCCATCAAGCCTGCTTGGAGCTCTGTTTGCAAACCTTGGACCATTCTTAATATTGGTCTTCCACTATGGGTTGATGAACCCATTAAGACCATATAAGTGAATACATATAATCTATGAAAACTGGATACTGAATTAAACCATCAAATACCTTTAGGTTTAAATGAAAACTACATAAAAGCATTTCAGTCATCAATTTGGCTATCACTTCTAGCCAGTATGAATTCTGCTGGAAAAGCTATTTTCGTGCAGATGTGGAATTCAATGGGAAAGACTGACTCCTGTACCAACATCAATCAAAATGTCTACTTTCCTGGCAGCTCTCAACAGTAAGGCAGGTTCAAAGGTCACAGGATAAAGAAAAAGCCAAGCTCTGGTTCAGCTCTAATATCTCTTCGGTAGAAGTCTTGCAAAAGTACCCCCTTCTGTATTAGCCTGGCTTTCATTAATCTTCTTGCCATCTTCTTTAACTAGTCATGCAGAACCGCTCGATAGCAAGACGTATAATGGGGAAGGCCCTGTGCCTATTACCGCGTTAACATTCTCTTAAGCCCAGTGCAACAATGGAATGGGAGGCAGAGGAGAGCCGCAACGCAGGGCGCAGTGTGGGCAGTTCAATCACAGCCTGGCTTACCTATGTACTCTGACCCACAGAGACAAGGGGCCTTTGTGTCTAACTGGCTTGGCCATGAAGGATGCTGAAGACCACAACAATGCTGATCTTTTCTATTGAAGCTAAATCAATGTGGACAAATCATTACTCAGAAGCTTTAATTTAATTAGTAAATTAAATACACTACTTTACAGATCTTGTCAAGTACTTATGAAAAGAAAGATTCATTTAAATGGAAGGTCACCAATAAGCTCAGCTCATTTAGCTCATGGTCTTAACTGAATCTCATCTCCAATATCCAGCAGGTTCTATTCACTAGGGTCTATTCTGCAGCTGTGGTCAGCTTGTAACCCCAGTGAGTTTCTATCTGTGGTCCAAATAGTTTTTGGCCCAAACAAAACAAAACAAATAAAAATTAAAAAATAACCCCCTACAAACATAACCAGCACTGACAGAATCAGATTTCCTTTAAATTATACGATTGCAAGAGGATGTAATTAGGTTACTGTTATGATGCTGCTTCCTTAAGGTTTTATATTATCTATACTTAATTGAGATATAGAGCTCTTTTCAGCTATAAAGAAGACAGCTACTTTATTAAGGCTTAAATCCGATTTCCTAAGGATAGGCTGCTTCCTTTAAAGACTGTTAACCTGCACAACCTCCTTTTTCTGATACCAGACCTGGTGTAGTGGAGTCTGGTACCTACACATGGTCTGAAGGTCCTGAGGGGTACTAGTTTCACAGAAAGGTTTTTGTTTCAGCATTAGATTTAGAGGCGAGGACTTTTTAAAGAGTTTACTACCCAAAGCCCATGTCTAGATCTGAGTAAGGATGGAGAGTGATTTCTCTGATACAATGCAACCATGGCAATTTCTGACATGGGAACATTCTCTCCTCTTCTGCACTGTAAATGGCCTGGACCAGCTAAAAGGAATTAAAATTAATTCACTTTTAAGAGGTTTGTGGCATCCTTCAAATAGCAAAAGAAACCCTGAGGAGTGACAAGTCAGACTGAAAAATCACCGATTTGAATAATAATGGCAGTGTGCTTCCCCCTTAAATCAAGAAAGAAATTATTAATTTCTCACGGCTTGCGATGCACAGATTTTCTCAACTCTCAGAGAGTCTGTATTTATATGTGCAATTTTTTTTTTCAGGCATGTATCTATTTAGTCATTAAGTTCCAGGTCCTTAAGCACCCACAGGGACAGAGTAATAAATCTTCCCTCTGAGAACTGGCCTATGAGGGAGAAGCGAGGGTACAGGGAGAGCCACAGAGCTGCTGCTGGTGAAGCCTGGCTGCTTGGTTCCACAATCTTCGTAATTATGTGTTTCACTGCAGGCGCGCTAATGCTCAGTCCCTTTGCCAAGTCAGCTATTCACACACTTTTGGGATATGGCATCAATTAAACCTGAGTTGTATTCCTTATGACGACCAAATTAATGGTTTGACAGTGGCTTTCTCCATAAACACTGCAAACTGGCCATGTTTGAAGGATTTAAAAACCATTTCTTTTCTGTTCAAAATTCTGACAAATACATCTCAAGTAAGACTGGGGACAACTTCATTATACTCCCAACACTTAATGCTTTTTTTGTAAAGAAGGCTGTTTAATAACATGTCTGCTTTGTTTTCACACTTAAATTATTCCAGTCGGTCACATGTTCCAGTCTTTGGGAAGACACTTGTGTTACGAGAGATAAAAACACGAAAAAGGAAATATATTGCAGAAATCAAAAACCTTATCTACTTCTAGACGCTCTCTCTTTGCCATAATTCATTCAAGAAGGCCCCAAGAATAATTTTTGATGTAAACTCAGCTACAAACATACATCACTATGCTGATAAAAATCACAGGCTAAACTTATGAAATATAGTGACTTTCATTTCTTTAGTGCTGTTAAAATAACTTTTTTCTAAGGTTCAACAGACACAAAAGATAAAAGGGTTACCATTAATCCTTTAGGAAGGAAGGAAGGAAGAAAGGAAGGAAGGAAGGAAGAAAGAAAAAAGCAGCAGCCCCATAGATTAATTCTGTGGTCTGATGACGGTCTGAGGATGAATTTTATAGATTAAGTCATTGAATTAATTTGGTGAAGATATTGGAATCAGAAACCCACAGTATCATGACTCATTGAATACAACCTTGTTTGGGCACTTTTAATATAAATTATGTGGATTTGCTTTTGATACCTGAATTCTGGCCTTATTTAAGTTCAGTCTCAAGTTGACACACACTCATTGTGGACAAGTGCAGGCACTGTGTTGGGGATGAGGAGAAAGAGTCGGAGAGCTGGGTCAATGAGCTCAGAAGGGAAATAAACATTTTGAAACAGTGTTTATACAGAGGTGTGTACAAACTCCTGAGGAAACATATAGGACCTGGCACTGGCCTTGGCTCTTGAGAGAATTATGGTTGAAAGAGGGGAGGTAAAGTATCTGTAAGTCAGAAGGAGTGTCAGGCTGGATGGTATATTCCAGACAGGGAGTCACAGGAGCACATACTGCATGGTGACCACAGCCCAAATTCTACATGGGAGATTCTGGGCTTTGAGGCCCTAGCAGTCAGTAGTTTTCAATGTCCGCAAAAGCTGTGCTGAGGAGTCTAAGCTTTATTCTGTAAACCTGTAAATTTTAAATATATATATATTTTTACAATAACAACAAATCCTCTTACCTGTCTGTGAACGTCTTAAATGTTGAGTCCCCCCCCCAAAAAAAAGTAGGGATCTTTAAAGGAGAGGCCTTATGGCCAATACACACACACACACACACACACACACACACACACACACACACACACACACGCACACCCATGCAGTATGAGCTTTAGACCCCTTGGCAACTCTTGAGCTCTAAGCACTTGATTTGAAAACTGCTGCTTTAGGGAATATGCTGTCAGGCATGTGCACAGGGAAGTTAGTATTTTGTTTAGGAAAGTCACAATTTCCAGATCTCTTTAGCCAGAGTGAGAGATAAGGAAACCCCTGTAAGAATCATGTGCATGGTTTTTACAATGAGCCATTGGTACATCAGCTGACAGAAGACCCTTGGAGAGACTGTGGCCCCATGCCCATGGATGTAACAGTTACTCTTGACCCACTGACCCAGGGTAGGTGGTGGCTGTGAATCTTCCCTTCCTTCCTTATTGCTGGCAGAGTCACATCCACACCTTTCAGGGCCTGAACCACAGCTTTCCTAGGCAGTGAGTGCCTGATGAGTAAGAGGGAAACCTGAATCCTGATTCTAGTTCTTTCCCTAATCTTTCATTCTAGCTTGTCCCTCTAAGGAACACAGGTTATACCTTCCATTGCTCAAAGATATGGAGAAGTTATAAAGTGTCACTCCTCAAAGCATCCTCAGCTCTTGGGAAAAAAGATGTCAGAACAGTGACAGTGGGTGGGATTAGGAACAAATTTATCCACACAGAGGGAGTCCAGCAGCCTTGGGGCCCTGGAGCTTGGAGCCCAAGAAGTTTTTTCATGGGCCTCTCTTTTGGCAGCTGCTTTGCAGTAGGATGCCAGGAATGGTGGGACATGGGCAGGGATGACCTCACTTTTCTCTCAGCACATCACTAAGCTCTCCTTTCTTGCCAAGCTGGAGCTGAATTGAAAGGAGCTTTGTCACAGCTTGATTTGACAAATAAGTTAAACTCTTGCACATACAGAGGGTCATGTGGCATGTGCCTAGCCCAGGTTCCCAACTCTAGTGTCATCATTGATGTGTCCTTTATACTCCTTAATAGGACCGAAGTTCTAAAGATGAGATTCTCCTAAACACTACACTCAATTCCTTAACTGCAAAAATATGATATGCCCAAACTGTATGTGCCTGAGACCAGGTGAGCACCTTAGCTATGAGCCAGAGGTCATACAGCTTCCAATAACCTGGGGTGCTGGCACTGATGACATGACAGTCTCTAGATCTTGTCTTTAGCCACCATAGGATGTCTCTTACATTTCCCTAATCTGTCATGGAAGGAGCGAGAGCAGGGCCAGGGCTAACTTGTTAAGTCCCTTAAATGTGAACAGGAAAACAAAGGGATATGAGAGGTGCAAACTCCCAGCAGTAATGTGTCTTGGTGCCCCAGCCCCCAGTGTGGGGTTGGGAGGGTCTCTGCTGCCATCAAGATGGAACAAGATGGGGGCCTGTGTCAGGCTCTGGGCACCATAATACAATCCTGTTTGATTAAAAGAAATTTCTGATAATGAATTAAACAGACCCAAGGAAAAAAGGACACAGTGGCAATATATCCTCCTGGCACCCAGCACACAGAAGGGAAGGGGAGAAGAGAAGAGAGGAAAGGAACATAAATAAAGGGACTACTCACTGGGGCTTTTTTCCTCAGCAAGGTCACAGGCACAGAGCAGGTCAGAATCGATTGAGATGGGTTTCTGCTTAATCCAAAACTTAGTGCTGGCTTTCTGATTCGTAACAGGGTCTATCTCTACTTTGTCTCCAGAGATACCTGTAGGACCAAAGTGGGAATAACAAAGACACTATGAGAAGTGAAAGTGTCAGTGATTTCAGTGATTACTTGACCTGCTTTATACATCAGAAGCAATAAGCACAAGCTCTTGTTAGGGTTTCAGGAGATGCTAGGAGCTTCTTCCAACAGGCAGAGCCTATAAAAGGCACATGAAAGACACACAGACTGGCTTCCTGAGTGGGTGAGCTGTGGGGGTGGTGGTGAAAAACTCAAAGGTATACAGGAAGGTATTACAAAGCATGATTTTTCAGCTATAATAGAGAAGTTACACAATACTATTAACTACATGACTTTTGTGCGTGTGTGTGAGTGGTGTCGCCCTCTATCACTCTCTACAGTATTTTCTTCTCTCGCTGAGCCCAGAGTTCACCAATTTGGTTAGACAAGCTAGCCTTCTTACCCCAGAGATTCTCCATCTCCCCAGTGCTTGATTAAAAGCACGCGGCACCTGCTTTTTATGTGGGTACTGGGGATAGAAACTCAGATTCTCATGTTTCTGTGGCATGCACTATACCCACTGAGCCATCTCTCCAGCCCATAACTTTATTACTTCTACATTGTAACCAAACTACAATAGAAGAACATTTAAAAGTAGTTTAAATCATCTTTTTTTTAAAGAAAATAAATAAGATACTAAGTGCTGGATTAGCAGTAACACTTATGCCCAAACAGCTAAGCCACAATGAAGAGTTTCTGATGTGGAGATGCTCACGCAATAAACTTGGCGGGGGAGTAGAGAGGGACTTTACGCCCTTTACATGACACTACATAATCTACTATTTACAGGATGTTATAGGAGGAGCAGGTCTTGTACACAAAACCTTGAAGGATGGACTCAGTACCAGCTACGAACATTATGCCAAAGGCTATTTTATGTCAGGAAGCCACTCTGTTAAATATTGGCACTTCAGGCTTTCTTTTCAGGGCTGAGAGAGACTAGGGAGGCTGGGAGGAAAGGCGGTACTGGTGTGGAAGGCATCCTTGAATCAGTGCGACTTGTATATCAGCTGTTCTCTGTACTTCAGAGAAGCTCAGGCTCTGTCTGACACCTTCGTCCAGAATGGATGTCCTCTTTTATTGAAAAGAGAAATTTGTTCATCTATGCTCTAGAGTGAGCTTCATATGGGGCCTTAAGAGTAATTAATTTTTAGGCCACAGTTTAAAAGTCAGGGTCAAAGCGAAAAGAACATAAAGGCAGTCAAGATAGAATTTAAAAAAAAAAATCAACTGCATGTACCACAAGAGAAATCACACTCAGAACCAACAGACTTCATCTATGTGTCACACAGGACAGGAATTGGTGAGCAAAATGAGAAAAATTAGTTACCCCAAAGAAGAGAAAAGAGACAGCTCAAATAATACCACCAAAACCACAAATGCACACAAATGCCAGTCTGATGGCAAATTAGAAAATACAAATATAATCCTCGTGATGAGGTTTTTATCCTCTCCATTCACTCCTGTTTCATCTCATGAGAAGATTCATTCCAAGCCCAGGTTAGACAAAGGCAGAAGCCTGCGTACAGACAGATGGAGGCAGAGGAGACAATGAGGTGACAGCCACGTAACCCTGGTCAACGTGTGCGATCTTTGGTAAAGATGAACAACTGGTATTAGTTTATTAGCAAGATGCTTGGGTTTCAGGAGCAACATATTTCACTGAAGGATGTTGTACATCCAACTGACTCTGGACGCTCACATCTAGATGATTTCAGGAGGACGAGGACATCTCAGAGGACCAATTTTATTATATTTCACTTAAAATAGATTATGACTATCCAGTTACACTCTTGCCTCCAACTGGTCACTAATTGTTAAAGTCTGCACATTTCTATAGTTTCCTGAAAGAAAAGTACTTAAGCCATGGTTGTAGGTAATGGTGTGCATGTGTGTTCTTGTGTGTGCATGTATTTCTGCCTCCTTATTCTGGTTCTTATTTTGATATTTATAAAATCAAAATGAGCAGAGTGAAATAAATGTGCATATCTCTTATGTGGAAATAAAAATCTGCTCCATATTCCTTTTTCACAAGAGGGAATCATCAGCAGAGACGGTTGAAAATTTTACTCTATGGTCATGTAACTCCTGAAGCCACAGTCAGTCAATATTGTTAATGCACCTTGTTAATTTGATAGGATTTGTCAGGTAACTCCACTGGAAAATTATATAAAACTGTTCCAGATGAAAAGATGATAGTGACATGAATTAAAGTGATAGAACAATAGTGGAATATAAACCAGAAATGACACCCAAAGTGGCTGTTGATTTATTGCCGTACTGAGTTTGGTTCTGGGCTCCATGTATATTAGTGCTACAAATCTGGGTCCATTTAGCAGAGGGATGCTCATACATACATCACCAGCTCCTGCTCCAAGCCAAGGTCACTCCCCATTGCATCAATCTTTTCAACAGAGCCTACTTCACAAAGCAAGACTTTTGTAACCATCTCAGATGTAACAGCCCCCACCCTCTTTCATCTTTCTTTTATCATGTAAAGTATACTTTAACTTCTATTATTTTTATCTGCTGTTACTGTACAGTTCATCCTTTACTGGCTGTATCTCTGCATCAGATGCCAAGGCTCTGCTTGGCCACAGAACACTTTTCCAATGACACCCTTTCCTGGGGTTACCAGGTTGACGATGTTCACAGGGGGACCCCCCCATGACCAGGGCTTGGGGATGAAGATGTGGGAGATAAATGCAATAGGTTCAAGATGGGCAGACAGGTGGAATGTCATTTAGACAATCCATGTGTTCCATAAAAGCAGCATGTAAATCAGATTTTTTTCTGAATCGAATCACATTTACCTGCTGACTTCTAGTTCCAGGGATACTTTATCTTCATTTTGGATTGATCTGTAATTGGCAGGGGCTCCCAACACTTCAGTTTTAAGTTTCTCTGCCCTGTAGGCTTTCAGTCAAGTAGTTAATGATCTGTAAAACTCTCGCCTGCCTCGAGGAGTCACTATTTAAAGGAATCTGTAGAGAAGAATCTTTCCTGATGGGAAAAATCCTTTGTGCATTAAATAATCTCACTCTACTGAGGTGCGTGTCTCTGCTTCTTACAGCTGAGCATAGGGTCTCACTTGGGCTCTGTCCACGCCTGCTGGACAAGTGGCAGCAGGTAGGTTGGAGAAACTCAAGGCAACCTGTGGTGGGAGCCTATCAGCCCCACTGCTAGAGTCCAAGTCTGGAGGCAAATAGAGACTTCTGGGAGTCCTAGGTTGGAAGGAGTCAGTTTGCTGGAGGGAGACCAGTTAGGAGGCTAGTGTCTGCCATACTCAGGACAGGGACAGAGATGCTGGAGGTGGGTGCAGTATGGGGGAGGGACTGTGGAAGCTGGGCTGGTGGGACTCTCAAGCAGGGAGGTTAAGCAGTGCCACTCTGAGTCACTTGTCACTGGCATCTCTAGACTGCTGAAGGGAGGTGGGGTAGGGCCAGAAGAGCACGGCTTCCTGTGATGGTGAAGTAGAGGAAGGGAAGAGGACTGCGGCTGGATGTCCCTTGAGGTTCATCATCCTCAAGCCCAATGCCAAAGCAAAGAGAAAAGGTTCAAACCGGGCAGGTGTACCACCTTTGCTCTAGCAGTTCCAGCACCAGGAGCCCTGCAGAACAGTCTTCTTCTCAGGCCCAATAGCTATGATGCTATTGCAGACTTTTTTTTTAATTGAACCCACAGGTATTTAACACAGCCAACACTTACTGGAGCCAGCTAGAAGTCATTAAGGTTAGAGGCCATTGTGTGCCCTTACCACTTGGTGAAACCAGCCTCTGGTCATTCTGTTTTGTAGATGAGAAAACAGAAATACAGGAAGGGTATGTAGATTTGGAGGATGAGGAGTGCTATGGAATTCTGTGTTCTAGACATAACATGGCCATTACACTTGGGAACTCATAGCACTGTGGTCATTTGTTCAAGATTGGGCCCATCAATATTCCATCATGGACGAGTGAGGGACAAGGTTCCACCCCTCCCTAAGGAACTACTGGCAGTTAATGGTTGCTGGAGGAGGAAGAGACATTTTCTTCAGGGATATAGCCACTGGTAAGTTACTTATGCTCCAGTCAACAGCCCCACACCCATGCTCATGCAACAACCCTAACTAAATTGAGTGGGCTACCCTCTCCCCAAGACATTACAGTAGAAGGGAGATTAGTCGAGAAGATGAAAGGGCTTTCAGGAGTGGTGAGGGGAGTTCAAGAGAAGGTATTGGGAGTATGATCAAAATACATTATGTATTGCCAAATAATTTTTTTAAATGGAATAAATACAGAACAGATAAGAATGGAGCCAACACCATATGACTCAAAAGTGGCAAGGCTGGTACTCGAAGCCCAGTTTTGGAACCTGTCCACTCAGTCACTGTGCTGGTCTGCAAGAGCTCTTTGGGGGTTTAATATACATATGCCCAGCAGAGAGGGAAGGAGCTTATCTAAGGTCAGAGCGCTTGGACTGAAAAGGCCATTCTTCAAATGCAGAGTTGTCTGGTTCTTCCTGTGAGCGCTCATGGCTGCATCCACATAAGGCAAGAAGACACAAAAGCCATCTGCCGCAGCACTCTACCAGGGAAGAGGAAGACGTTCAGACGTGCCAATAAATGTACACATTCACATTTGTTCACAAGAGGCATGAAGTCCAATCAATACTTTCCTTTTGACTGCTATGCATGGTTTTCTATGGCTAAAGTTTCTGTGTGCCAAGTAGAGACAAGGTAGAGGCAGGTACTCTATTAAGGTGTCATTCATATACTATATCTTGAGTAACTTAAACTATAAACATACAAAGAAATAAGGTAAACTGACTTCATTAAATTTACATATCTTCAACCTAAATGGCAGTTAGTGCAACCGCAATAGGATAGAGAACAGCCAGGGAAAATCATGCATAACAAAAGTTTGACTTGACAAAATTTTTATGACTGGATGAAAGGGGAAAGAAGGGAGATGGCTCAGTAGGTAAGGGTGCTTGTTGTGCAGGAGGAGGACTGAGTTCAATCCTCTGTACCCACATAAAAAGCCAGACATGGCTGGTGCCTATATCCCTAGTGCTGAGAAGGGTAGAGCGAGGAAGATTGCTGGGACTCCCTGGTCAGCGGTTTAAGTGAAAAGCAGCAAGCTCCAAGCTCCAAGCTCAGTGAGAGACTGTCCGGGAAACAAGGCAGAAGAGAGCTAGAGGAGGACACACGACATCCTCTGACCTCTGTACTTGTGTACATCTGTAATACACATGCAGCACCACATACACATATACCAAACAACAAATCACTAATTACAGAAAAGAGAGCAAAAGAATCTGTTTCAAACCAACTGGTAACAGAGGTCAACTTTGGTCAGCAGCAGAACATTCTTTGCTTTTCTGCATTTTACTAAAATAAAAATCTCACCAAAAATGAAAATATTTAATTTATTTATTTTATGGTGATGTTGGGGATCAATTACATGCTAGACAAATATCCAACAATATTTCTTTTTTTGTGGTGCTGAGGATTGAATCCAGGGTTTCTTTTTTTTTTTTTTTTGGTTTTCGAGGTAGGGTCTTGCTCTAGCCCAGGCTGACCTGGAATTCACTCTGTAGTCTCAGGGTGGCCTTGAACTCATGGCAATCCTCCTACCTCCGCCTCCCAAGCGCTGGGATTAAAGGCGTGCGCCACCACGCCGAGCTTAATCCAGGGTTTCATTCATGCTAGGAAAGCTTACTTCTGAGCTATGTCCTCAGCTGCCAACAATCACCATTTTAAAAGCTGACTTCTATTTTTAGTTTCCCTTCAGAATTCAGTTTCCCAATTTTTTTTCTCCCTGAGGTAGGGCTTCTCTCTAGCCCAGGCTGACCTCGAACTCACAGCAATTCTCCTACCTCTGTCCTCTGAATGCTGGGATTAAGTGTGAGTGCCACCATACCTGGTACCTTTCCCAACTTTTAAAAGTGGGGATGGATGAATATATACTGACCTCTAAAACTGGTGATCATTTAAAGTGACCCTAAATTAAAGAATACTTCCATTTAGAAGCTCTCAAGGACCTAAGGAGCTGAGATGCTGGGATGGACTTCTGTGCTGTCACAACGGTGTCCAGAGGCGTCTCTGTCTCAGCCACAGCAGGTGAGGATGAAGAGCACAGAGGCTTGCTTGCAGTGGCCAGGGTCAGCCCTTCCCTCAGAAGCATGGGAGACTATTTGTCTCCCTTACCAGCTCTCCTCCCCTACCCACTTATCCATTGTCATCCATCATGACCTTTTCATGGTCCCCCACTCTGAAAGCTTCCAGATACAGTGAGTCAAACTTCACTGGAAGCAAACTATCACACCAACTGTCAAAGGCAGAAAACATTGCCCGATTGCTGTCCTACATCAACGATGGCATATAAATCCCTCCTTAACAAGACAGCTCAAAATAAACAAACCACAACTCTAATGTACATACAACTCTAGGGAAACAATTTGTCCAGGGCTTAGAGTTATCACAAGGGGGCCCTTGTCTGTTTTAACTAACTAAAAGATTTCCGTAAAAGGAAATTAGCCCTGTGTATCATTCTCTGTTATGCAGATGGAGTACCACCTTCGCACAGCCCAGTGCTAGGACCCTCTGAGTACAGTGGCTCATTGAAAGTTCACAGCACCTCCACCAGAAAGCAGCAGTTCAGTGTGGTTAGGGACTCTGGAGTCAGAAAGTCCCAAGATCAAATACCACCTTTTCTACTTCCTAATAGCGTGACTTGGACAAGCAGCTATAACATGCACATGATATTAATATGCACCTCATGCTGGTTGTGACAGTTAAGTAAGTAAAGTCAGGCATGGAAAGAGCACAGTGCCTAGTGCGGCTAGCAGCGGCTGTAGGATGACACAGCCCCAACGATGGGGACAAGGACTAGGAAGCTCAGGGAGCCATGGAAGGGGCGTGAACAAGGACATGCCTGCCCTGAGCTTGGACATCTGCTCTGTGTCTCTATGTCTCAGTCTTGGAAACACCAGGATGCAAAAGGCCTGTCCAGCTGTGGAATCTAATGGTCTTGTCACCAATAATATACCAATGCCAAATGTCTTTTCCTGCAATACCCAAGAGTTCAATGCAGCATCAGTAAGACTATTCTCAGACCTGGATACATAGAAACATGTATGCTGAAGAATGCCCATCCCTAAAGGTCACCAGGTCATTCATCTGAAGACCAGGATTTGTTGGCACATTCCCAGTGTGTTATCCCAGGCAAAGAAATGTTTTCTTCGGAATTGAGCCTGGGCATCATCCTCTGTATGGTGGAGGTGTTATGAAGATGGAATGGCATAGCACAGAAGATGCTTACCACATGCTGGCACATAAGAGCTAAGCCAGCTATTAACATGATTAGTGAAGATGAACCTCAGAGCAGAGGGAAAGGTTAGTAAACTTCAAAGCTGGGGTCAAAGCCAAAATCTTGCTGTGTCTTAGTAAGCTGGTTCCTGTTGTCCCAGAGGAGAATGTCTTACTCTTTTACAAGGCACAACCTATCCTATGGCACACCACGAAAAGCCCTCCTGAAACAACACTGTGGCAAACATTAAGGCATTAACAGTCCATATCTCCCTGTACATCCCGAGTTAGTGTTTATCTGCTTGGACAGTATGAACTATTCATCAATTTCCTATAACCCTGAATCTAAGACCACAGAGCTTCATTGCTGTTAAAGCCTGGAGCAGCTTTGGTACAATTCTACAGCTCTCTCTCTCTCTAGGTTACCTAGAGCCTCTCAAAGCCCAGAAAAGCCCTGGGGAGTGACAGTGAAGAACTCGTGACCAGAGTGGATTTTGCTGAATATACCCAGGTGATCAATAGCATCCACAGAGCAGTCAGGGAAGTCTTTGAAACTTGTCTGAATTTACACACAGGATCAGACACACAGGCTGTTGGGGCTTAATAATACCCCAGAGATCACCTAATCTGGGGCTCAAGGCTGGGGCATGACTTGTCTAATGTCACCCATTAATGACAGAGCTGTAACTATAATTCTTATCTCCACACCACCAGGCCAGGGCTTATAGGCCAGCATTCCTGCCACACATTGATCAAATGTATTACAATATAAAAAGAACCCTCCAACAATATATTAGAGAGGGATAAAATTGTTTGGGGGTACAATCAAGAAGGAATCCAGGATAGCATTATTTTCTATAACAAGTAGGTTCTGGGTCTCATTCAAGGAGCTAATCATCCCAATCCGTCAGAGAACTACAGTTGAAAGCTGCCAGTTCCAATGTATGGTTGGTGAGAGACCTGATGACAAGTGAGGAGTGTATCTGAATCGACTGCTGTCCTAAGCACGCAAACCAAGAGTGCCTTATATATGCACACCAGCACTCAGTACAGGACTGTGCACTGGGCAGGGCTCACTGAAGGGGACCTGGGACTGCT
Source organism: Zapus hudsonius (assembly GCA_004024765.1). Taxonomy (NCBI): domain Eukaryota; kingdom Metazoa; phylum Chordata; class Mammalia; order Rodentia; family Dipodidae; genus Zapus; species Zapus hudsonius. The sequence continues at coordinate 50,843 of PVHP010000982.1, read as the reverse complement.
CAGCACCACTAACACTGTCTTTGCATGGTGTCTAAGTTCTTTTGGAGAAGGCAGTGTAATCAACAATCTAAATTCTCCACTGGTAAATGATTTCTCAGGCAAGCATACAATGTCAGGTAAGAGCAGTTAAAGCCTTTCTCAGGGGAGTTCATCATATTGTGATAGTGGGGCATAGGGCTTGCTGCTCTGCAGAGCTCAAATGTGACTCTTCACCACAATGACGTGATCTCTCAGAGATCCTACTCCTGTTCCTTCTACCAAAATGGTTCCAATTCTCAATTCCTTCTTAGCCACCCAAGGAACCTGACAGTCATGAGTTATTAATTAGAGGAAGACATGCAGTTAGATAAATTCTAACATTTGCAGTTAGGACTTCTCTTCAACCCCATTACTGCATGAAGCACTGAAGTGGCAAAGGAATTTTCTGGAGAAGGTTTTGATAGTCCTATCCTGCTATCTTGTAATTTTAAATATTAAACTTAACTCTAAATTTGGTCTCAGAAAATGTTGTCAGAATGAGGGAACCATCATTTAACAGAAGAACTGCTATGCTCAAATCACTATGTGGACCAAAGATGTAGAGTTAAGTGTGATGTGCCTTCCCTGTGTTGTCACTTTAGCCACTGGGAATGGTGAATGATACCTACTTAGCATCTAGCGAGAAAAGAGAACATGGAAGGAGGATCAATTTCTTTCCTGAGAACATGAGTTTCCAGCTTATGTAATTATTTCACACCATAGGCACCCCATGGAAAACTAACAGAGGAAAATGTCTTATCTACACAGCCACCAGAGCCACCAGTTTCTCAGGAAGCCTGAAGGATAATAAAGCCCAGGCCATGGCTGCCTGCCAGGGGCTTCTTAAGTCTGCTGCTTGTATAGTAGAAGACAATGCTATAGTGGTCTTCCTTTGCATACTGGCTTGTTGTTATTGACTAGAGGCTTAAATAATTAACTGGTCAGGAACAGATCTCTTTGGTGATATGGAAGGGAAGGGTCCACAATGGAAGGGACAAGGCAAAGGATGGGAGTTAGTGCTAGTGCTGCAACCATCAAATGGCTTCTTAGTGTAAAACCAGGTTGACCTATCTGTCAGTAAAACAAGTATGGGCAAAAGATAAGGGTGAGGATGCTCTCTGAACACCACAAGTTTGTGCCTCAGTAGGTCTGGGATGAGGCCAGGACTCAGGTACTTGGCTAGGGTACAGGGTTGGATTCACTGTTTGAAGGGCTATGCAAACAAGAGGTATTACATCCTGCTCTTTTGGAACCCTCTGCCGTGTGTTTTGTTAGTTTCTGTGTTGCTTTTTCCCTGGTGCCAAAACACAACAAAACAAAACAACAACAACTACTTGTTGAGAGTATACTATAAGCTTCCTAGAGCGTGGTAGGCATCCAGCATCTATCTGACCCTTTGAATTTCAATGTCCACCAAGCTTACGTCCTTCAAGTAGCCAGGCACAGCACTAAGCATAGAGGAGATCAAGTTAATGGAAATAGATTCAACTTGGCACAAGCTCAGACAACATCTAGACTTAAAGAGCACCTGAACTTTAAGGCTCACCTAGAGGGAAGCAGACAAGATGAAATATTCCAAGCTATTTTAGAGAAATACAGCCATGATTAGCTGTGACAGGCTTCGTGGCAAGCTTTCTAGATTGGCAGAGCATGGCTGGCAAGCAGATTTCAATGTCCAAGCTGTGTTCAGGTGATTGGTAGGGACTACTTGCAGGCGGTACAGGAAGAGCCTGCAAGCTCAGATCTAGGCCCTGAGGGAAGAAGTTCAGTGACTAACATGTCTAATGGTGAGGAGAGGATGATGACCATCTCCAGAGATAAGGAAAAGGGGGAAGGACATGCATAATTAGCCAGCTCGGAAGAAATCACTTCTCCTGTAGAGCCAAGTCAGGAATGGCTGAAGCAACTCTGGTATAATAGCTTGTGTCTGGTGTCTGGGATTAGGCATCTGTACTGATTTTTGATGGCTGAAGGGGAGGGAAAAAGAGTTAGTACTTATTAATAAATAGTTATATGCCAGGAAACACTGGATGTTTTCGCCTGTCACAGTATTTCATTAAATCCTTCAAGCCCCAGTTTTCTCAGCCATCAAATGGAGCTACAACACTGATGTGCCATGTAGACTAGATGAAGTAACAGGGATTAAAATTGTATGCAGACCATAAACCATTATTAGATAAAGAGAATTAGCACACCACCACTGGCATCCAAGGTATAATAAGTCCCCTATGTCCCAGTTTCTTTATGTAAAACGTGCCAGTACTAAGAACAGTTCTGTGATTTTGGCTGCTAATGCATGTAATGAGGGTGGTTATCAAGGTGCCTGACACATACTAACATGTATGACATGCCTGATAATTTGTCACTATAATTTATTTATTATTTATTATAGTGCTGGTGCTGGAATTTAGGGCCTCATGCATGCTATTCCTAGCTCCTTCTTAGTATCTTAAAAAATTTCATTAAGAGAATCTTTTAGAGCTTGATAGCCAAAGAAAGAATGGTAGAAAACTGGTTTACTTTTGGGTTTTACAGACCAGAGTTGGAATCTATCATGCTGACTTTCTTGGAAACAAGTGGCAGATGGTAACTGGATCACCATTAGAAGGAAGGCTACAGCACATGCAGAGCCTGAGGTTCCCACCTTCTGCTGTGCACACACTCTGAACACACACTCAGCATAGATGGAAATTTCTATGGGATCAGCAGGGATGCTGGGCAATGCTGCATACAGACACCACTTAGAAGAACTCACCACAGGGGCACCTGAAATCTCTCCTCTGACTGACATAGGATGGACCACGGAAGTCATTCATCAGAGCCAGGAAAGATCTGAAGCACGTGGCTAGTCAGGTGAAATAGAGTAAATTATTTACTGATCTAACTGCTCACTTGAATACTCATGAAGGGTGTGCTATTTTCTGCCCTTAACTTTAGGTTGAATTGAAGGAAAGAATTCTGAAAAAGGAGACAACTATGAGAGTGGAGGGGGTTATCATGTGCTTTCTAAGGAGTAAGTCTGAAGTTTCATACCTGACCTCATTTACCTGGGAAAATGTGCTTATTCATTCACTGAATGATACAATACTCAGGACAGTTTATCTGCTTGCCACAAAATTCCTTAAAGTAATTAACAAAGCTTCCTTGTTTTAATTTTTAAATTTTTTTTGGTTTTTAGAGGTAGGGTCTTGCTCTAGCCCAGGCTGACATGGAATTCACTATGTAGTCTCAGGGTGGCCTCAAACTCACAGCGATCCTCCTACCTCTGCCTCCCAAGTGCTGGGATTAAAGGTGTGTGCCACCACGTTGGTGTGTTTTTGATGCTGAAGACTGAACTTAGTTCAGATAGAAACCAATGTGCTGACTAGTGCTTCAGAAGCTCCCCAGAGCTGTGACTCTCCACCAGAGGGCACCAAGTGTGCCCCAGGATGTCTTCCAGCAGCCTCACTAGAGACTGAGGCCTGCTCTGGGAGAAAGGCCTATATCTTTTCTACTTGGTAGAGCTCCCTTGTGGCCAGAAGTGAGGCTCTGGCAGGAAAGCCACCACCTAATCTGAGCAACCTCATTTGATACCCGCATGATGGGGAATAGGAGGGATGGTAAAAGGTAGCATAAATGACAATGAGCAAAATACCAAGGTGAGCTACCAGTGACACGAGTTTCTGTGACCCAGGCACTTCCTTCCACACCATCTTAGACAAACACTAGTGTATAAACTAAGACTGCAGGTTAAGGTAAAGTGAGACTAACTGCAGAGCCTGGCTCCTCCCACTAAGTGTGGACTCTTCTTGAAATGAATCTGATGGAAAATCTGTCTTTTTGCCTTTGAAGAAGAGTGTGGAGACAGAACTGGGATCCCTGTTAATCATCCCAAGCACTGCTTCTCACATGCAGAGGAAGGAGGAGTCATGGAGTGTGCTTCCCAGGGAACAGCGCAATTAAATAACTGGCAATTTCCTAAAAAGAAGCATCAGAAGAAGAGCCTTTGCTACTGGCAAGCACTGCAGCCCAGCACAAGCTGGGTGTCTGAGCAGCATTCACTTTAGGAAACTTAAAGAAAATTATTTATTTGCATGCGTGCATGTGTGTATGGGGGAGCTAGGTTTTTTTTTGCCATTGCAATCAAATGCCTATCCAGCTTTATGTGGGTGGCTTGGGAATTGAAACTGGGCTGGCAGGCTTTGCAAACAAGTATCTTTAACTGCTGAGCCGTCTCCCCAGGCCCTTCAGGAAACTTTTAATGACAAAAGCACACACAGAAAATTCACAAACCATGATATATATATAATCTGACTTTCCACCAAGTCTACAAACCATGTTACCAGTATTCAAATCAAGTTCTTGGATTAGGAAGATGGTTCAGTGAGTAAAAGTATTTGCCCTGCAATCCTGATGACCTGAGTTTAGATTCATATAAACACAAATGAAGTAGCACACACCTATGGCAAAATTGGAGGCAGAGGCAGGAGAATCCTCAGAGGCCCGTAGGTCACTTAGCCTGGCACATGAAGCATTGAACAACAAGAGATCCTACCTCAAACAATGTGGAAGGTGAGGACTCACACCTCTGACGGTCATATGTCTACTAGGGCAAACATGCATGTGAGTGTGTGCGCACACACACTTTGGTGAGAAAGGAGAAGTACAGAAAGGGGGATTAAAGGGTGAGTTTTGTTTTGGTTTAGTTATTGATTTACCTATTTAGAAGTCTTTTAGAGCCAGGCGTGGTGGTGCACACCTTTAATACCAGTACTTGGGAAGCAGAGGTAGAACTGCTTTGAGTTAGAGGCCAGCTGGAACTACAGAGGGAGTTCCAGATCAGCCTAGGCTAGAGTGAGACCCTACCCCTCAACCCCTGTCCTTCCCTAAAAGCGTCTTCTAGAATCACCATCAGCTTAACACCTAATGTTTTGCTGTGTGTATTTTGCAGTGCCAGGGATGGAACACAGAGCCACATCTAGCCCCATTGCAGATACTATTTGTTGAGCACTTGCTGTATACCAGACCCTTTTCAAAGTATTTTTCAGGTATTGTGACACTGATCCTCACAATTACTCTAGAGATAGGGACTTTTATTATCTTTATTTACAGAAGAGGAAAATGGTTCTCGATATCACTTGCTGCTGGTGATATAAGTACTAAATGAGCTAGGGTTTGAACCCAGGCTTCTGACTGCTGAGCCTGTCTTACCCATGCCGCACCACCACACTGCCTATGGATTAAGAGCTCCTGTGTATACAAGACTTGTACCCACCAACCTGAGCCAAGTGTAATTTGTGCACCTCACAGCACCCTTCAGGAATTGGCACGATTGCTGCTCTCAAATAAACAGGCCAGAATTGAGGGTCAGAACAGGAAGACCCTTGCTTAAGGTTATGTGGCTAGTTACCACTAGAGTCACAATTTAAGCCAGTCGAAGCTCATTTGCCTAACTGATTTTCCAAGCATGTCAACACACTGCAAGTTCTTGTTAATCAAGGTGGGAAGGAATACTTGAGAAGCTTTTAGAGGCTTAGTACATATTAGCCAGATGTACATGCATCTGTATGTGTGTTCCCCATAACCATGAACCCACACACGTGTACCACACATATACACATGCAAAACATGTATGCAAAATTGGCACATCATAGAGTCAGAATTTAAACATTTTCCCCTTATGCAAGAGCCAAACAAAGCCTAGAAAGAGGTGGTGTGGCAGAGCCGCATGCAGGCCAACTCCCTGACTGAGCAGGCCTGGAGTGCTCCTGGCTCCCCTCTGTTAGGGACAGGTGATGCAAACTGGGTAGACCTGGGTTCCACTCCACACCACCACCAGCCCATATGAGTTGAGCATGAGACTCTGGGCCTCCCATTTACCTACTATGGGGTGGGGCAGCAAAAATTCCTGCCTTCTATGTAGGTAAACTGTATAGGGCAGCACTTACAACAGGGACTGGAACAGAGCAGACACCTAGAACAGATGGCCATGATGATGGCAATGGCGATGCATTTATACTATGTTTAGTAGGATATGTTTTCAACTCCTGTTAGGTTTAAGTCAAAACAGAAATTTATCATTTAATTGGGACAAATCAAGCCCAAATATTAGTGAAAATCAGTTCCAGAATATCTAGTGAGGATCTAAATATAACTCCTGAATGAAAGAGATCAAGGAAAACGTGGAGTACTGTGATGCAGCAGCTCTGAGAGCATGTAAGAAAACTATAGATGAAAGGAATTATAGAACTTTACAGAAGCCAGTCAGTTTGAAGAATCCCATGCTGGTTTTATTTCTAATCTTCTGCTTCATAAAGAAGGAGACAAGACAGAGCACTCAGGTGGGAAAAGGATGTACTTTAAATTTCATTGCTTTAACATTTCCTCAGAAAACAAATGATCTCTAGTCATTCAGGTCACATTAAAGTTGCATGTTGTTTCCTTACTTCTGCTCTGCTGGCTGAGCTTACCAAGTTGCACATCAGTGGTAAACCGCCTCCTTCATACTTACCGAGCTGCACATCAGTGGTGAACCGCAGCCTGTGGATCATGCTGACTTTGAATGACTTGTAGTGATGACTGCTAAGCATGTCCTGCACTGTAGCTATGTCAATTTGTGAATCCTCCTCGAAAACTCCATCTGCCCTTGAACCTGGGGAGGAAAAATGCAGTTTAACACATAAAGATACATGAGGCTTGGCAAATGGTGTCTGCTTAAAATGCTTTGGGATAAATTAAAATAATATGGGCGATTTAATTTGGAGAAGAAAAGGCTGAGCGATGACTTAATAATGCCATTCCAGTAAACAGAGAATGGTAGCATATTAATCATTCAACAATTAATTCCACAAACACTGCCTATTCCACGGCAGGCCCTTGGCTGGGCAGTAGAGAGAGAAGGAAAGAAAATTCTGCTTGCTCTTAGCTAGCAGCTCAGCTGCCACCAGTCAGTCCACACCCAGCAGTGTGGCCAGTCTCTTTTCCTGTTCTGTTTTCTACTTGCAATTTTTCTGATCACAGAAATCACCTGTACTCCTTGAAGAAGCCCTGTTCCTTCCAAACTTCAGCAGCTCCCTCATCTGTGCCCTGAAGCCTCCCCTGGTTCAGGTCAGAGCCTGTAGATGCTTGGATGCCTGTGATAGTTTCCTCATTGCCTTTGGCTACTGGGCTGCCACTGATTCATCTTTCCAAAGGTCTGATCCTTCTTTCACTTACCAAGTGTTCAGTGACAGCCATATGCATGCTGAGGACCCTGATCCCTGATGTGGGAGACAAACTCCTCCCTAGATCCCAGAGCCTGAATGAAGCACACACTTTTACAGTCAGTCAGCCAAGGCAAGGCAGCACAAGACCTGGCTGAAACACAACTTGCTCCTCCCATCACAATTCACCATACCTTCTCTCAGATGCTCACCTCCGCAGACTGCAACACAGTCTGGGGTTTCCTACTTCTGGGCCTGTTTGTGGCCTAGAATCCCCCTTCAGCTCTACTTCAAAACTGTCAAAATCTCCTTAGTGAGGCTATCTCAAACTCTACCTTCATGAAATCTTCCCTGATTGTTCTGCTTGGCAGTGAATCCACAGTAGTTGGTATATGCCGGATCTGGGAGCTGGACAGACCTGGACTCAATTCCCAGTGTGAGTTCCCTTCCCACCCCGCATATCTTGGGTAAATGACTTTATCTCTCTCAACTCATTTTTGCCACTCACAACATCAAAATTCATAAAGAATCTATAACAAGTCTAATAAATGGCAGACAGGATTATTTGTAATCAGCAATAAGAGAGGTTGTTTTGTCCTAGTATAGAAGCTTCATGAAGGTAAGTTACTTATTCATTTTTATGCTTTCTCCTGCAAACAGTACAAAGCAACTTGTACACTCATTAAATTTTGCTAAATCAATAATAGCTAGTGTATATATGAGTGCTTACTCTGTATCTGGCATGGTGTTAGGCCCCCATAGCATGGAAGATTATAGATGAGAGGCAAGTCACAGCCCAAGTTTTCATTAGCAAAGGCAATGTCTCTGGTCTCTGGAGACTGAAAGGGAGCACAAAGAGGGGGGCTTTGGCCCTGGGCTGAGAACTTAGATATAGCTCCAAGGAAACCCAGAGGACTCTTCTGGAACAAGGTTAGGGGAAACAGAAAGCTCTAAATTTGGGTATCAAACAGGAAACTGACAGCCTGACACTTCCATGCTCTGTCTCGGATACTGGCTCACCACAGACTGGACAACTCTGCACCTGCAGTAGGTCCTCCCTGTGGCAAGGATGGGAGATGTCTCAGCAGAGTGTCTACACATGGTGTCCTCCCTGCCTAGGTCACCCTGCTCCCCACTTTACTCACTCCTAGCTACCTCACTGTTCCTCAAGAGCTCAGTCCAGCGAGGGTCCAGGGAAACCTTCCCTGATCCTAGACCTCCAAATCTGGTCTGGCTCCTTCTGCCACTGCCCCCTGTTCCTTCCTCAGGACAGTAACCAAGCAAGTAACTATCTGCCTCTACCACTAGATCAGAAACCTCAGGAGCATGCTTTCCCCGGCAGACTTCCCTGGCATGCTACTGTGCACCAGAGCCTGTGCAGGAAGTGACTATCAGAGGGGAGAGTGACCAACACCACCCTCCAGGCCAAGGTGGAGGATGCTCTCTCCTCTGCAGGAAGCCTTGGTCAGTTCTGTGATTTTGGACAAAGGTGCCACGGTCACAGTCCATCTATTGGAGAATGTAGACACTGGAGAGAGACCGACTGGAGGACAGTTTGGAATTGTCATCGACTTTCTCCAATGTACATTTTTATTGAAACATAATGGCCAAAATGCAGAACATTTATTTATACATGAGAATTATAGAGAATTTTAGTAAAATATTAAAGTCCTTTAATGTTTTAGAAGCCATATCCAGCCATGTCTTCTGAGCAAATGCCATATTAGGTATAGCAGCTCTGAGATCCACAACTTCTGTTTTCTTTACTAATTGGTATTTTTTAAATATTGCAGGTATTTGATTTGGAAAGAGGTAACAGTTCATTATGCTAAAATGCCAATTACTGAAAAAAATCGACACTTAAGATTTTCACATTTTATGATGTTGGATTAAAACCAATTTAAAAATTACTATAACGTGACATATAATTTTTTACAGAGCAATTTCAATGCCAGCTGCTAATAAAGCATCTTAGCTGTAAATGATAATTCAGATGCTTTTAGATAAAGTGGTGCATAAATATGGCTAGAAATTGATTTAGCTTCTTAGAGAAGCTACTGAAGAATGACATATTTTGTTTAATACACCAGCTAATGTAGTCCTAAAAGCTCAAACAAGTGCCAGTTTTCACTCTTAAATTTGCTGTGGGAGATTAATGAAAACTTTATATTTTGCTGAAATGTTAATAATGGGCAGATGAGATGATAGGATTTTAGTCAAGGTCTTAGAGCTATGGAATAACCAGCAAGGCTTGTCAATTTCCTTATATTAATTTTGTTCAAGACTTACATAGTAGAGCTGGCTCAACACTAATGCTTCATGCACTGACCTTCTCCTCTCTGCCACTGTAAATTCATATTCCACTTGAGGAGTTAAGTTCCTCGATACCTGAGCGAGCTCTGAGTCTTGTATCTGCTGACAGGGCCTACTTGCTTTTATGAGCAGAAGGCACAGCAGCAAGGGGCTCAGTGAAGGAGTTTCACTCCCTCCAGTTTCTGCTGCTCACCCCAAAACAGGTCATCTGCTGAATGGGAACTGCTGGTCTTGGAGGGGCTTATCTGTGGTACATGTGCTTCTCCCCATCCAGCAGTGTGCAGAATGTGGGAGGGCACTGGTGAGGACCAGGCAGGACTCCTGAGCTGCAGGAGCTTACAACCCAGCTACAGAACACAATGGGACAAGACAAGGCAGAGACAGTCATTAAATGGCACATGCAGCAGACACTTCATCTAAAGACAAATCTCTGAAGCAAAACCATGTATCAGAAGCAGCTTTGGGATCAGAAAAATTCCATCATTTGGTGTATAAACTCTTACTGTCTGCATCCTTCTGGAGAAGGGTGAGCCCAGCCATACATGAAGGATGCTTGGCTTGACACCATTTGCATATAAAAATTACTACTGTACTCTGAACTTCATATTAAAAACCCCACTTCTGTACAAGAAATGACATTTTATCTTCTTAAAGTGAAAAGTGGAGTGAACCAGAATGTCTTAAAAGTAAACACATAAAAACCCTCCCCAAACCATTAATTTAATTGAAATATAACCCTTTGGTATTTTGTTAAATTAGCAATTAAAAAGTTCACAAGCAATTAAATGAAACAAAAGCCACACTGTGTTCATCTACATTAATGCTGAACTAGGTCTCCTCGTGAATGACAAGATAAATTGTAATGGTGCCTTTAAAGACTTCACAACGTATTTTGTCAAAGTCAAGAGTGTTAATGTCTCTATGTGCCATGGATTACCATAATGTACCGTGTCAAAACGTTCGAGCTGCAATGACTCAAAGATGTATTGTGATAGATCCGATTTTGGGGTGGGGCCTTACAGTGACAAGCACCAGCGCTCAAACGGACTGACAACTCGACACTGAGAGAAGACAGGGTTCGTCCTCAGGTCTGGGTGCACCAGCAAGAACCACTCCAGGAAGCAGCTTCATTCTTTGGAGTAAGAGATCAGGAGGGAGGATCATGAAAGGAAGCTTGGCCCATCTTAGGAGAAGTGCCAAACAATCTGGGGCAGGAGGAGCAAAGGGAAGCAGAAGGAGGTGAAGAGGGAGGCAGGCAATTGTAGGGTCTGCAGCAAAGAACAAAGGAAGAATGTGAGGGATGGTAAAGAGTTAGGAGGCAGCCTTGGGGTTCAGTAACAGAATACAGACAGGTAGTTCAGACCTAAAGTCCTAACTTGGCTGGGCGGGGAGGTGCATACCTTTAATCCCAGCACTTGGGAGACAGAGACAGGAGGATTGCTGTGAGTTCGAGGCCACCCTGAGAATTCCAGGCTAGAGCGAGACCCTATCTCAAAAAAAAACAAAAACAAGCAAACAAAAACAAAAAGGCCCTCTTTCTCTCTCTCTTTAACTCTTTGTTAACCATTTAGGAATTTATTTTCATTAAAAAAAAAACAGTGCTTTAAACTTGTGGTGGTGAGGACTGGAGAGATGGCTCAGCGGTTAAGGCACTTGCCTCCAGTACCTAAGGCCCCAGGTTCAATTCCCCAGTACCCACATATGCCAGACCCACAAGGTGGTGGCCCTGGTGCACACTCCCTCCCCCCCCCTCTCTCTGTATTTCTCTGCTTGAAAATGAATAAATAAAATATTAAAAAATAAAAAAATAAACTTGTGGTGGCACATGTCTATAATCCCAACACTGGGGAGGTGGAGGCAGGAGAATCCGAAGTTCAGTGTCATCTTCATTTATTGTCTGAGAGACATGGGTTACTGTCTAAAAAAAAAAGTAAAACAACAAAGTACTTTTTGAATAAATTTCATATATGACATAAAATATGACTTCCATGGTAATTGGGAATATATTGAATAACCAACCAGTGGTTAACCTAGGAAAGATGTTTTATATCTAAACTGCCACTTCTCAAATACAATACAATTTTTGTTATTTTTAGCTACCCTAATTAATAAGAAAAACAACTATCCATTGCCAGCACTAATTATTCACATATACATGAATAATTAGCATATCTATAATTTATACTCATTGTCTCAACCAAAATACGTTAGATGCGAGAAAACTAAGCAAACCTAAGATTAGGGAGTAAATTGGAACTAGAAGTGGACCTGCACATGAATCTCAAAGCATAGTCCTACACTGTTCAGGCCATAAGCCTGATAATGAATGAGATAATGAATATGGGAAACCACATCAGTTATAAGACTTGTTACACCTCAGTTAAAACAGATAGGTGTTATATGAATAAAGTTTGTCAGGAAAGCAAGTGAGGCAGCTAGGACCAGGTGTGCTCATGGTAGCCAGACACTATCAACTTCATACAAAGGGAATCATCTGAAGTTTAGGAATTAGTTCTGCCAAGACAAGTCCACAGATGTAGTGGCTTGATTCAGGTGTCCCCCATAAACTTAATGTGTTCTGACAGCATGGTAGTTTTAGAATTGGCACCCTGTTGGAGCTATCTCTCTCTCTCTCTTTTTTTGGGGGGATTTTCGAGGTAGGGTCTCGCTCTAGTCCAGGCTGATCTGGAATTCACTATGTAGTCTCAGGGTGGCCTTGAACTCATGGGGATCCTCCTACCTCTGCCTCCAGAGTGCTGGGATTAAAGGTGTGCACCACCATGCCTGGTTTATTGGAGCTGTCTTGCTGGGTTCCCCTAACTCTTGACTATGGGACAGAACTGGGTCAAAATTATGAGAGGCAGCACTGGCACTGATCAGCTGGATTCTGGAGTCCTGTTTTGCTGCTGCTCTTGCCCTACCTGCATCCTCTTACTCCTACATGCCACGGCCAAGCAAGAGAGCACGGAGCTGAGCAAGAGTAACTCTGACAGAGAATCTCAAAGTGCAGGCCAGGACCCATGCGTGTTTGTATGTGTGTCATCCCCAAGTTCCCTTTCTGGGGCTCACAGTTTCTACACTATTTTCATAGTGATATTTACAGTAAGACATGATTTGCCCTTTTCATGCTCATCTTCTTACAAGTGCACAAAGCAACAGTTCAGATTTCACACTGAAAACTATCACTTGAGTTTTGGTAGAGTATAAAAATGAATACCAATGATAGCCAGGCATGGTGGTGCACACCTTTAATCCCAGCACTTGGGAGGCAGAGGTAGGAGGATTGCCATTGAGTTCAAGGCCACCCTGAGACTACATAGTGAATTCCAGGTCAGCCTGGACTAGAGTGAGACCCTACCTCGAAAAACCAAAAAAAAAAAAAAAAAAAAACAACCAATGATTATCCAAAAAGGCTATGGAAATATTCTCCCCTATCCACTCTTTAAAATGACATACTTCAAGGTCTAGTCCAAACAGAGCCTTCCCTGGACCCTCTCCCTCTGGGGAAGGGTCTGGTCTCATGGTGAGTGTTTCATGTAAGTATGTGTGGTCTCCTTGTGGATAGGAACTCCTTGCAGGTAGGAAAAGTCCATCTTACATGTCACAGTGTCTTTTGCAGTAAATGTTCAGGAAATGCTTCCAGCAGAACAAAGGATGTGTGACATGACCATGAGCATTGATCAGTGAAGTTTTATGTTGCTCACAACAGGTCTGCTGTTTATACCCCATCCCTTGAGTTCACCTTGGCCAACAGAACCTTACCAGTATATCATTCACTTTCCCGCAGTGAGGTACATTGAGGCCAGGGGTTCTGTTTCAACAGCATGTGGCACTTAGTGCCGGATGCTCCCTGCTCAGCACTTCACATACATGATCTCATTTAATTGTCCTAATGTTCTCTTAGGGTGAATAGTGTCTTTCTTACATAGGCAAGAAAACTGTGGCTCAAAAATGTCATCCTGCTACTACAGTTATGCAATGAATACAAAATGGAGTTAAGACTAATTCCAAAATTGTGCCCTTAACTACCACAAAACCTCTTTTGGGTGAAAATGTCCCTTCAATGAACAACTCCATGTAGCAGTACTGACCCTTCCAGAACAAAGGAATTGGAAACTAAACCCAGCATCTCACTCTTCAGTCAGACTCAAACCTGAGTGAGTCATAACGACTCTTCCTTAGCTTTCCACATATATCATGTGTTTTTTTCCTCCCCAGAGGTCATTTAAATCCCCAAAGTCTCATAAGCCCAAAGCTTCTCTTCTATTAAACACTTCCCTTCAGCTACTAGTCATTTTTGCTGGTCTCTAAAAACGATCAATAGGTGATATAGTGTAACACACACACGCTCCTCTGCAGTAATCTCTTTAAAGCCACCAGGATCCCACAGTAGAATATATTCACTAGAATTGGCCATGCTACAAAGAGGGTAGGAACCCTCGCTGTCACAGTGCTTAATTGATTAAACTCTTGGAGCCAGAGCCAGCCTGGCTGGAGGACCTTCCATGTGGAGCTTCAGACCTCCTGCAATAAATCAAGGAAATCTTGTTTTATGAGGTGATCAGAAAGAAAGAGTTTCAGGTTTGCAGTTTCTAAAAGGAGTTTCAGGTTTGCAGTTTCTAAATGGAAGGGGGACTGCAGGAGGCCCTGCCTTCTAGTCCTGCCTATCCCTCAGTCCATCTTCCAGCACCTCTGCTGCTCAGTTTACTTTGATTAGCCATGGATAAACATACCAAGCTCCTAGTGTCAAGGCTTCCAAAGAGCAGTCCTTTGGCTTGGCACTTTTTTTAAAAAACCAATTGTTTGACTAAATTGTTTTTTCTTCCTCAAAGAAGCTTTCACCTACTGCTTTTTAAATAGTACTTAGAAGCTGCTTTTGCTAAAAAGGATTCCTCACTTGGGCCCACAAGCTAACTAAAAGCAGGATAGATGTCTGGCTTTTCTGCCTTCATTTTGTGTCTGTAGTTTGGCTGAAGGCAGAGATATAAATTGTCCTTGACCTTTCCTTGAGTCATCTTGAGTTCCAGGAAGAACAAAACTTTACAGGACAGATCACTCCTCAGAAGAAGACAATTATTCATGAGGGCCAGGCTGCAACCTCAGGATTAATAGATTAACAATTTATCAAACCACCCTGCAGGAGGCTCTCCTTCAGGACCAGAGCTGAGCCGAGGATGGGTCAAAGATGGGCAGACCCACAACTTGATTAGACCCGTTTAATCATGTATTCTTCTTTCCTATTTCCTACACCTCATGTTAGTACCCCAAAGGTAGACCTGGGGATCGATGAACTCATTCATTTATTCCTCTTCCCAATGTGGCCACAGTGAATAAATTGTTCTCTGCTTTCACCAGTGCTCTTCTCTCTTTTCATCAGGACTCGTCTCTGGTTCCTGCCATTCTTTTACCTTTGTAGCTAAAATTGATCAAAATTGGGCTCCAATGTCAATGTATGGGGGAACAAATGAACAAATAGGTGCCTGAAGTGAGTTTCAACTATTCTTCAACAGATGGAGAGTGACCATCTGAAGGCCCAGGCACATGGTTGATTCTGGGTTAGATTGGCAGAATTCCCATGGCCACTTCTTTCTCTAATGTGTCTTTGTTTTTGTTCAAAGCACTGGAAAAGTAACGGGGTCTTCTAGGGAATCTAGCATTTTTGAGTTTATATGACAAAATACTTAAGAGCTGGAATATCTGATCAATACTGGAGTACCCCTCTCCCTGACCCCAAAGTCATGGAGGAGGGAGAACCCCACTGTCCCTCTAGTCACTGAAGAAATGTCACCTGATGCATTACCAAACCATTAGTGCGGGCAGCAGGGCAGATTCCAGGGCCAAGAGCCGACTGGAGGAATGCAAATCTCTGTGCCCTCACTTAGAGCCCAGACAGGGTTTGCAGCTTGTCAAACATGTTTCCTTACTGCTCTAATGTACCAGTGTATCGCTTAATGAAAGTTCTTAATTGTAATTCAATTAATTACATACACAGAGTCCCCAATTACATTTTCCAATAAGACATTGGCTGTGGTACAGGTCTAAATGCACTTAACCAATTTTAATATATTAAGACCAATTTCCTTTGAATACTAATTACTACCTAATGATACAATGAAAAGGGAGAAGCTTTTGAGGAAGGGGAGAGTAAAAAAGTCAATTCATGTGGAAGTTCTCAGTCCACACAGCACAAAAAAGGCTCTCATTACAGATGAAGGCTATGTGGACAGGGCTTAAGTTTGCTTCCTGCACAGGTCAGCACAGCTTTTAGCCCAGGGCTTGGCTACTCCTTTGCCCAAAAGGCTGTGGGAAGCATAAGAGACTACCAGGAGGAGTAACATAAAGGAAAAGGTCATGCATGCTCAGGTCAGCTTTGGTGTCTGACATGCACAATCAGGCTCACAGGCACTTGGTAATGGTCAACTTGTTCAGTGTGGCGCAGTTCATCCTGTGCTCTTAATGTAGTTTCATTTACTTGTTTCCAGTTTAATCCTCACAACAGCCCTGTGAGGCAGGGATTAGCATCTCATGACACATGGAGAAATGAGGCTCATAAAGGAGAAGGGCTTGCCCAAGTGACATAGGGTGGAGCCAAACATATTACCTTTCCCCCCACTCATGGCCCGGCAACCTACATTAACCGGATAGCAAGAGGCTGACAAGGATTCAGGATGATGTTTTTGTTTCATTTAAATTCTGTTAAGTGTGCAGGAAGCTGTTATGCAACATCAACTAGAAAATTCCTTACAGTGAACACCTACCCCCAAGCTAAAAAAGTAACTGCCTTTTAGCAATAACTCAACCTAAAATATGTGCCATGAGCATCCCAAGTCATTTTGACTTGTAAATAGAGTTTATTTGCATGATCAAATTTTCCTTTGTATTTGATGAGTGCTGTTGAGGTCTAATAAGAGTTTTAAAGCTTTGGTATTCAACCCACATGATAAAAATTGGGGACATTAGTAATTTGTGACAGAAGAAAGCAGAGCCTCCAGAAGCAGAGAGGACCGACCCATCAGGGAGTCTCCAAGGTTGGCATGGAGCACAAGCGGAAGGAGGAATTGGCCGGTTATGAATAAACATGACAAAAAGGTTCTGGAAACACACCATAATATGCAAACTTTCATTCTCATCATTCTTAATATAGTTGCCTTTCCTCTTCTCTCCCTTAAAAAAAGTTAATGACTTATTTACTGTATGTGTATATAGGCATGTGTGGAGGTCAGAGGCAACCTTGAGGTATCTGTGTTCCCCTTCTATTTTCTTTGATACCAGGTCTGGGTCTCTTGCTGTTACAAATGAGTGAAAGTTTAACTGGCCCAGTAGCTTGAAAGCTCTGGATTCTCCTGGCTCTGCCTCTCCATCTAGCTTTATGTGGTGCTAGGAAGGATCAAACTCTGGTCAGCAAGCTTTGCAAGCAAGCACCTTAACCACTGAGTCATCTCTCCTCCTCTCTCCCTCTTAATTTGGTAGTGGAGGTAGTAGGAGAGTCCAAGTACTAGTACAATGAAACCTCTGTGTGTAGGGCTGGGGAAAAGGCTCAGTGGGTAAAGTACCTGCAAGTGTGAGACCTGAGTTTGGATCCCCAGCACCCACACAAAAACTGGGTATGGTGCATGAACCTGTAATCCCAATGCTGGGGAAGCTGGGACAGGCAATTCCCTGGGGCTTGCTGACTTGCATGTCTAACTAAATCGGTGAACTCTGAGTTCATTTGAGAGACATTGTCTCAAGAAAATAAGGTGGAGAACAATAGAGAAAGACAGCAAATTAAAGGCTTGGCTTCCATACACATGTGTACACAAGTGTGCCCACACACATATGAATACACATACACACATTAAAAAACTCCCCAAAAGCCTCTGTGTGTAAAGATACACACCCAAATTCCAGGTTTCTTCATGAAAAGTCTGGGAACATCAGGGATGGAAGTCTAGGAGGCTCACTTTATCAGGGGCAATGATCTAGGTCTAGTTAAATATAAGGATGCAAAGAGGATTCCAACCTTGTCCATGTTCAGGGACACAAAGAGGTCACAGTGTAACTAGGAGCCAGCAAGCCCAGGATGTGGCAGCCATGGTCTTGGCAGGCTTCTTGGAGTAGCCTGCTTTCCTAGATCATAGAGAGACAACTAATGAGAACTCTCTGTGCCCTAGGAATGCTCTATCCTGTCATAGTTTCCACCTGAGTAACTAACCATTCTTCCTCAGCATGACATTAAACTAAGGAAATTAAATTCAGAAAGGCATTGAGATAGCAGAAGGTGCTAAGCACTCTGAACTCCTTCAAAGGAGCTGAGCTTCTGGTACCTCTCTCCACAGAAACTCTTAAGATTCAGCAGTAGACGTTCTGTGGACAATGGAAGAAACCGGGTTTGGTGGTCTAGGCTTCTCATTTTACTCATGTGATATTAGCAAATCCCTTCCCCACTCAGGTTCAGTTCCCTATCCTATGAAGATGACAATCACAATGGCATACAAGGTTGTTCTAATAACTAAACATATATGGCATTCAATTCTCATGAAAAAGATTCAATCTCCTCCACAGAAAGCTGTGCTTTTAGAGGTCATAAGCTCTGCTTTGCTCTTAGTGAACATCCTTTAAGCACTCTGCTAAACTATTAGAATGATGGCCCAGTGAATAACCAAACAGTAACACAGTACCTGAGAGTTTATAGTTATTGCATAAAGTCAATTTAATTTCTGGCAGATTTTGGTTCTAATGATGGTAAATTCCAGAGTTCCTCTCTCAAAGCTACAGAACCAATGAACTAACCCTTTCATTAAGAACCTGGATGGGCTATCCACATATGATCAGAGAGAAAAGGTCATTGCGAACATTTTGGCAGGAAAGAAAACTGAGGCTCAGTGTGCTGAAGCTCAGAATGGTGCCAAGATTCACACAGAAGCCTGGACAAGAATGGAGTCTTCCAATGCGACATCCTCCTCACTATGTATGCGCTGCTTCCTTCTGGTCTGCCTCCAGCTTTGAGCTGACAGTTGGCTGAATGATGCAGTAGATTATCAGACAAGAATACAAACTGGAAAGCTTGGGACTTTGGCTTGTCATCATCCTCTTACTTAGGCCAAGATCCAAGCACAAATGTTAGCTCTCAATCCCATGCGGAAACTCTTGTCATATCGGTTTCATTCATAAGCTTTTCTCTCACAGAGTATAAAGCCAATTGTCATAATCATTCTCAGGACTGAACATTTAAGTTATCAACAATCTCAGAATGGGATTGGAATCAGATAGCTGACTTAGAATTCTGGAACTATCTAGTTATTGGCTGGCTAATATTGGGCAAGCCACAGTATGTCTTCACAATGAAAACAAAATCTGCAGGATAGTTATGAAAATAGAAGAAAGTATTTGAGAAAGGTTTAGTATAAGGCCTGAATAAATAAATTTAAAACACCCTTTGATATGGCTGATCTAAATGTTTGCTCCATCCCACCTGTGAAGAAAAACTGAATACTTCTTCAATTTACTTACAACACGTACATGGCAGTGCACACCTGGAAAGGACCCTCTTTTCTCTTCTCTTGGTCCGGTGATATAGGCTTATAGACTTGTCCACCCTCCCTTCCATTTTGGACGAAGCCTTCTCCCCTACATCTTGGTGCAGGCCTGTTCTGAATGCTCTAGAAGCCACAGGTGAGGCTGTTCACTACTAAAGTTAACATCCACTGAAGGTTTTGTGTATGAAACACATGAAAGCTTTAGAACAAAAACTCACTGAGTCCTTCCATGAACCTGACAAGGGCAGCTAACCTACCAAAAGGTCCAGTGAGTACCCAAGGTCAGAGCTGGAGAAAGGCATGACAAGAAGGTTAAGCAAGGCAGCCTGGTAGAACATAATACAAAGCTTGACTTATTAGCTTGCTTTAAAAAGAGCTTTAAAGGATAGTGAGCCTGTCCAGACTAGAATGCCTAACAGTATAAAATCATTTGATTTTTAAACAGTTTCTTTTTTGTGTGTATGTGTAGAGTATACATGGTGTACTGCAGGCATGTGTCCTCCTCTTTTCACTCATGGGATGGCTTTCTTGAGGTGGATGGAGTCTCTCCCTCACTCAACTTAAAGCTGCTATTTCCACCATCTTTTTTTTGGGTCAGCAAGCCCCCTCAATTCTCTAGGTTCTGCCTCCCCTCACTGTATTACAGATGTGTGTGGTCATGCCAAGCTATTTATGTGGGTGCTGGGGAAATCAGACTCTGGTCCTCATGCTTGTGCAGCAAGCAATCTTAACTGCTGAGTTATCTCCCCAGACACCAGTCCAACTTCTTACTAGGAAGCTAGCAGAGAACAATACATGGCTCAGAGCTGGGATCTCTACTTGTGCTTTTCACATAGTTTACTTCCACTGCATAAAGTGAGCTAGAACATCCCAGTGACATCTGACCACTGCCTGCCTTTACCACTTGCCATGCCAGCAGGGGTTCTTTCACTTGCAGTGGCTTTGAAACAAAGTATTAGAAACTGGAGTACTTGACACACCCTGTGCGACAGAGATGCTGAGGTTCACAGAGGTCACACTGCTAAATTAAAAGCATTGTTCATGCTTAGCAGTAGAATAAGAGCTAGAGCCTAGATTTCAAAGCTTTCCCAATACATGAAAGCTGGGCCTTCCTCACTTTAAAAACAAAACCGAAGCAAAATGCACTGTGGAATACCATGCAGCAGTCAAGTGAATTAAATGTAGAATGATATGTGAACTAATGTGGAAGCTCTATCTTATCATAACAGAAGAAAAATGTGATGATAGTTTGCTGTCCTTTTTAAAAAAGAAAGGAATACAATCATGAACGTGTTCAAGTGTTTGCATGCACATATACAACTATTCACATGTGTACACAGAACACCCGGGGACAGCACTGTCTTTGGGAGGAGAAAGAGGATGGAATAAGGGAGGCTTGGTTCCTATAGTTATCTGGAAAAAAAAAACCAAGCAAACCCTTCTGATATGTAAAAGTGCTCTGACATATCCAAAAAAAATGTTACCAAGCTGCTAATAAATAAGTCTACATCTTACTTGTAGGATAAGACATCAACACTTTGAAATAGCAA
Source organism: Zapus hudsonius (assembly GCA_004024765.1). Lineage (NCBI taxonomy): Eukaryota > Metazoa > Chordata > Mammalia > Rodentia > Dipodidae > Zapus > Zapus hudsonius. The sequence goes on along the minus strand of PVHP010000982.1, from coordinate 30,263 downwards.
TAATGACAAAGTTCTTGTATGTGAACTACTTCTCGAAGAGAGTCTTTTCCTTCTTTTCACTTTTTCTTTTTCTTTTCTCCCAAGAGTCTTTAAAGCTTGACAGAAATGGCCAAGAAAGAGAGCAGTGACAAAGGGTATCTCTGTGGTGCGGTGCTATAAATGGTTTGAGATTTTAAGTGTCATGAAGTGTCACACTAAATGTCTTAGTACACAGCATCTTTGTCTTTGTGAACTTGCCCTTATTTCTTGTTAACCTTTCCTTCCTATAAACTCTGCAAAGTCCATGGATGTACCAAGAGGAAGAACAATGAAGTACCCAGAATCTTGTCAACCAGAAACAATCACTATTGACATTTTCCTCCCATACTCTTTATTTGCTTGTGTTGTTTTTCAATGGTTGGGATTCATCTCTATGTCTGACTGAATATTTCTGCCATTTTTTCCCCACTAACATTATATTGAAGCTACTTCTCATTACCAAACTTGCTAAACATAACTTTTGTTTTGTTTTGTTTTTTGTTATGTTTTGTTTTGAGTTAGGGTCTCACTCTAGCTCAGGCTGACCTGGAATTCACTACGTAGTTTCAGGCTGACCTTGAACTCACAGCGATCCTCCTACCTCTGCCTCCCAGGTGCTTGAATTAAAGGCATACACCACCACACCCAACTAAACACAACTTTTAATGGCTAAAAAAACCCATTTCACAGCTACTGAGACAATTTTTCTCTTTTTAATGTTACTGTGGTAAATTATATGGTCTGGGTTTTTCTTTTCATTTTTTTTTTTTTTTTTTTTGAGATAGGGTCTTGCTCTAGCCCAGACTGACCTGGAATTCACTATGTAGTCTCAGGGTGGCTTTGAACTTACAGTGATCCTCCTACCTCTGCCTCCTGAGTACTGAGACTAAAGGTGTGTGCTACCATGACTGGCTGGTCTGGGTTTTTTTGAAGTCAAACCGAAATTGGCACTCCTAGAATAAATCTAATTTGGTAATTTTATATTGGTTTTGTAACAAAAGGCTCGACTTGGTTTGTTCAAAATTTTTATATCAGTCTTTTTAAGACTGGTCTGAAAATTTCCTGCCTTGTGTGGTCATGACTGGGTTTTGTTACCAAGATTTTTAGGGTAATCTCTTTTTCTAGTGACTGAGAGAGCTGATTAGGAGTGGGTTATTTACCTCCATATGGGATTGGGTTTTCTTTATGGGAGGCTTATAGACACCAATTCAGTTTTTCAAAATAGTTATGGGAACATTCAGTTTCTTTTTAATGTTAATTTTGATAAATTGACTTTCTTTTTTAATTGACATTTTCAAAATGGTTAGTGATAGTAGGATCTGTAATATAACTCCTTTTATTTCCTGTTACTATCGGTGTTTCTGTTATTTTTTAGACTTTGATCCAGCAAAAGAGGTTTAGTCATTTTATTAGTCCTTTAAAGAGCCAACTCTTCCTTTTGATGGTTCTAATTTTCTATTTCACTGATCTCTATTTTTATCTTTATTTCTTCCTTACTTTTATTCTCTAAGGCTTTTCTCTTTTCTATTTTTTATGCTGCATGCTTAGCTTATTACTTTTCAGCTTCTTTTGTAATATATAAATTTGAAGACTGTAAAATTTCCTTAAAATACTGCTTTAGCCATATGCCCCAACTAAAAACTTTATTTATTTTATTATTTTTGTTTTTCGTGGTAGGGTCTCACTCTCAAAACTTTATTAATTTATGAGACAGAGAGACAGAAAGATAGACAAACACTATGGGTTCTCCAAGGCCTCTTGCCACTTTAAATGAACTCTATTTTGTGTATCTGGCTTATGTGGGTATTGGGGAATTGAACCTAGGCCAGCAGGTTTTGCAAGCAAGTACCTTTAATTGCTGAGCCATCTCCCCGACCTTATATCCCCAAATCTCAATATGTAGAATTACATATTCTAATTTCCACTGTTCTTTCCTTTTGAACTCATGGGCTCAGAAGCTTCTTTCTCAATTTCCAAGTGCACACAGACTTTCTAGTTGTCTTTTCTTTGGTTTCTATCCCAGTTTCATTGTGATATGAGAGTAACCCATACTGAAGTCTGAGTAATTTCCTAATATACGAATATACCATAAGTTATGATTTTTTTCCAATGTAAGACATTAGAAAACTATCAGTGCCTGTAAATCTTTGCTGCATGTTACATCTGTTCTATCCAAACAGATTTCAAACAGCAGAAAGTGTTCTGCTAGTAAACACTTTCAGGGTTTTTGAAGCTCCCAGCTGGACTATGCACTCCATATATGTCTCACTGCTGTGAACAGTGTTTGAGGAGACCTGCCTCCCTGGAATCTTTTCACCCATGAAGACTATTTTTGAAATATCTGGCTTATTTGATAGGGGAAAGCACTGCATTTTGCATTAGGATATATTTCTTAATTCTTGATGGGATGAGCACTTTTACAGATGCATACTGCTTGTATGAATGTTTTTAGACCATCTGGAAATCACTGATTTATTTCTATGTGTACTTACATAGAAGTCTTATGTCAACCTTGTACCTTTCAAAATTTGCTACTAAATATCAAGAGTGCATTTTGCCATCCTGATGAATCATGTGTATGCTGTCTGGTCACAGTCAAGGGTAGCTCTTTCACTCATTCAATCTATTTTTGCTGAGTATTTTCCTGAAGTATGTGGGAAGAGCAACCTCATATGAATTAAGAATGTCCTTGCAGACCTACATCCAGTAGAGGAGATAGACATCAGTCAATTATTGAAAAAATATATGAGAAATATATACCACAAAGAAGTAGTGTTCTCCACAAGAGTATGATGGGGTGGGGCAAATGAGGAATGGATCAGGTTTAGGTGAGGAACACCTGAAAAGTATCGTGCTGAGGTTTTTTTTAAAAAGATGTAATATTTAAAATGAGATGAAGGATGAGGAAGTTAATGGAAATGGGGGAAGGGTACCGCAGGGTAGAAGGAGCAGCCCTGGTGTGGGCATGGCAATGAGCAGTCTGTTCTTACATTGCCTGCCCCTTACTTACATCAGGGAGAACAGAGCAGAGGAAGTAAAAAACTCACAACTTGGACACTCTGAAGAGATGATGACAGAAATTCACTGAAGTTTTAAAGAGTTTCTCAGTATGGCATTTGGAATCTCTTGCGACACTGCCTTCTGCTAAGAATATTTGAGTGGCTAAAAATTTTCTAAAACCTGATGCCTGAACAGTGACATAGGCAGGGTCAGTTTATATACAAATGAGCTTCTGCCTCTCATTTCCAGGACTGTTCCAAAATTAGGAAAACACAGTTCAACAGAAAAACATAAATCCCACATCTCAACAGGATGCATACTCCCAGCAGCATGAAGTCTGTCATTTTGCTTTGGGACACACTTCTGGCATGGAGGCTGTGGTCTTCCTTAGAAAACATTCAACTTCAATCATTCTGCCTAGGGAAGCCAGGCCAGTGAGTGTTCCTAAACACATCACTTCTAAAGAAGCAGGTTTGCAACAGACAAAGCAGGCACAGAGCGAGGTGGCCAACATACTGTTCTCGCGGACCAGGCAGAACTCCCAGGCATTCTGGCTCTCCAACGTGCTCTCCAGGTCCACCGCAACATTGGGTTCGCTCTGCTTCTCCAGGCGGTACTGAGGGCCTGGAAGATCAAAGGGGCAGGAGGAGGGGAGGAAGTCTGAAATGATGAATTTAACATTGAGAAGTTATCACATATTGGGAAGAAGCTGGGGAAAGCCAAAGGAAAATGCTAATGTTTGTTTCAAGGGTCTAACTATCCAAGATGGAAGAGTCTGGGTTTTGCCCATACTTGTCTATTCTTGCCCAGTCTTCCCCTACACTAGGAAAGAGGGAAATGGCTTTGGAGTCAGACTGAATTGGGATCACATAACTACCCAAATTCTCAGCTGTGGGCAGGAAGCCCATTCTCTCTGGGCCTGCTTCCCTAACATGGTGATCCTAACACCTAAAGGAGTATGGTGAAGATGAAGAATAGGGGTAAAACACTTACTTAGGAATGAACTTGCCCCACAGGAGGCAGTTCTAGAAGGTACTTATTAATGCTTGTCACTATATAACAATCAATTATAATCAGTAATGAACTATGTATAGAACAGTTGATAACAGTTCAAGTTTCAAAATATTAAAAACAAACAAACAAACAGAAATGAAGAGAAATGGGTTCCCGATTCTAGACTTTGGTAATGGAGAAGCAGTAGCTGCTGGTTTTTCATATTTTATTGAAACATTTGTGAAAATATTGGAACTCAGGCTCAATATTACTATGATCAGGAATACCAGCTGCCTTGCTTCATACACAGGGTCCTGGAAGATCTTCATAAAACACTGGGACACCTTGAATCTTTATTCATGTATTTCTTTGTCAACCTAAATGACAATGCTGTTCTCAGGCAATACTTAGCATGCCCAATGGCCAGACTCGAGACTGCTCTTGTAATTTTCTAATGGTTACTGAAAAAATGAGAGGCAGAGACAAATGACTCATGATGTAGACTCTGAAGGGTGTGTCTAGTCAGACAGGAGTTGAGAGTGGTGAGGGCAGCAGCAGAGGCTGGAGGGGTTCCTGGGAGGAACACACTTTTTATGACGTACATTTTTAGACATGTTCTTCAGCTGCTGTCAACTTGTTGACTCTTCATGTCCAGCACTTCTCTATAGTGGAGGGGTTTTGCTCATTTCTAGAAGTTCTCCCTCATGTCCTACATTCATCTGTGGTAGTGTAGAGATTCATTTAATTTGCATGGGTTTTTTTTGAGCCTTTTCTCTGGCATTTCATCAGCACGTCTGCCAGCACCCTTACAGAGCTCTTCTCACACACATTGTCCTTTTTTTACTATTTAAGTAAATACATGTTTAGAAGTCTACACAATTTTTTTACTCTCATGCACTATACTTAGATCAAGAAGGCACTATATTTCTGGACTGTGAATATGGCTCAGTGTAGAGTCCTTGCCTAGCATGTGTGAGATCCTATGTCAACTTGCAGTACTGAAATACACATGTGCAGGCACACACATGTGTTTCAATATTGACATAGAAAACTCTAATACTTTGTGCATCTTGCTTTATCTGGGTATTGGGGAATTGAACCTGGGTTGTTAGGCTTTGCAGGTCAGTACCTCAACTGCTGAGCCATCCCTCCAGCCCTCAAAGTGCAGGTAACTCTAAAAGCCCCTGCTACCTATCACCTGTTGGTGCCATTTACTGTTGGATGTGATCACAGGAAAATCACATTCTGATAAGCAGTCAGCCCTGAACTGGAAAGCTCTAAGTCACTGGCCTGGGAAAACTGTCTAAGTGCCCCACTTCTACCAACAACACAATGTATATGAGACAATGACATCCACTTCTGAAAATTTACTTTGAGATCTGGGTACAAAGTTATAGGGCTAGAGAGATGGCTCAGTGGTTAAAGCACTTGCCTCCAGTGCTAAGGCCCTGGGTTCAATTTCCCAGTACCCACATAAGCCAGACACACAAGGTGACAGCCCTGGCATATAGTCTCTCTCTCTCTCTCTGTCTGTCTGTATCTCTGCTTGAAAATGAATAAATAAAATTATTTTTTTAAAAAAGCTTAGCTATAATATAGCCATCCCTCTGTGTCTATGGCTGCATATCCAACCAGTTATAGATTAAAAATTTTTGAGACAAAGCGGTGTCTATACTGAATAAATAATTTGTCATTCCCTACATATAGTATAGCTACTTACATAGATAGCATTGACATTGTATTGGGCATTATAAGTAATCTAGAGATTATTTAAAGTATATGGAAGGGTCTGGAGAGATGAATCAGGGGTTAAGGCACTTGTCTGAAAAGTCTAACAACCCAGATTCAATTCCCAAGTAACCACATAAAGCCAGATGCACAAAGCAGCACATGCATCTGAAGGCACATACATCTGGAGTTCATTTACAGAGGCTAGAGGCCCTGGCATGCCCACACTCTCTTTCTCCGCTTATAAATGAATAAATAAATAAATATAAATTTTAAAGTATATGGAAGGATGTTGGTAGACTTCATGCAGGTACTTCAAGCATTTTATAAGAGTTTGAGCATCTAAAGACTTGGTAACTATGAGGGTCCTGGAGACAACCCCCAATGATACTGAGGGACAATGACAATTTTTTTTAATGACAGTCAAATTTTAGTAATAACCTAGATCTTAAATAACAAGGGGAATCATATTTTGCACTATCATGAAGATACTAAAGTGATCCTATAAAATAATGTTATTTTATGAAAAAGGCAAACTAAATCATGATTTTTACAGGATTATTACAATAGCAAAATATATATGTAAAAGTATAGGAATAAGAAATCTATTTCTAAAATGTGAATAGTAAACAGTAGGGTTATGAGTGATGTTATTTTTCCTTTGTGTTTTTCTGTATTTTTCAGATTTCCATCCACATAATAAAGTCTACTTTTAACCTAATATCATATATAGCCAGAAGTTCTCCAGTTTTTTACCACATGGTGTGAGATCACTGAAAGTCTTCTAAGAGTTCTATAAACCCACACTGTGCATATCCAAGGGGTCTTTCATAGGCAGTGCTTTAACCAAAGCCAGACCTGCTCTGTCTATGCAGTTTCATCTAAGCCATCCTGCACTCTGGCCTGGGCTCTCCAAGAACATACACAGGTTTAGGCTTTTTGAGCTGACAGCTGGACTGCATGTCCCACACCTTCTCTTTCCTAAGCACTGAGCCAAGAATAGGCTGCAGTAGAAGGCACCACAGGTTGGTTTTCTTTGCGTATTTTTTACTGCCATGCTCTGCAGTTGCCTGGGAAACATGGATTAGGAAAATTAGAGACTCAAGGAGTACAAGGAGAATCCTTTATCTCCAAAACATTAGTCCCTGCACCATGTCCAAATGTTGACTTTTACTTTCTCATTTCTTGGGTCTTGTGGGTGTGTCTATTAAAGTCAGTTTATTTCTAAGAAGTGGGGTTTAGGACTTCTCTTTGCATCTTAGAATAATGATGACTTTCTTTTCTACTACATGCTTTTTATGTACCAATGTTACCTAACTGAACCCTCACAGCAACCCTTAGAGGCAAATTTCATCATTCTATTTTACAGACTGGGACCTGAAGAAGTAACTTCTCCAGATTACAAAGATAGGAAGAAGGAAGGGGGATGAAACCTGAGGTTCTCTGGGCTCTAACAGTTTTGAGCTCTGAACCTTTCTTCCCCCTATAAACTATAAATTACTGGTCAATTATAAAGAGACCATAGCTTATACCATAAATATAGATTTTTGTAGATTTGTGGATTTATCTGGGTTCTGAATCACTTAACTTGTGGTTTCCATAAATTTAAAATGAAAATTATCTAAAATAATTTATTTTAATGAGCTCTACATACACCAACCACCCCAATCTCTAGCTATGCTCTGGGGCCATTCATATACGAAGTCCCCTCATGAAGACATACACACCTTGGCTTTCTACCTATCCAAGAAGACTTCCCACCTTTCCTTAAGAATATTCCTATCTATGTCCAGTTGTGTCAGTAATTGAAATTCAAAGTGTTAATTTCTGCTCTGGGTACTCCCTGCTGTTCCCTCAAAGGCAAAGAACAATTGGGAAACCTGCTTCTGAACCTGGTGTGGGACTGACTGATGGAAACTTGACTTTGGGGAGGTATGGTTGTTAAGCTGAAGACATGATTCGAAACCTAGCCCAAGAAAATCACCTCTTAACAAGTCTAAATTGCTCCCTTTGGCTCTTGCCTGAACACTAGGAAGAGATCTTGCAGAGAAAGACTTTCACAAATTTCCCCAGAAAAGGTCTAGATCAATATTTTTTTGTGTAATGAGAATATGCTGGATTTATACGAGAAGCCAGACATTTTAGTCTTGATCCAACTGCCCTGGTCCAGGTCCTGGCTGAGCAATTTAGCTTATGATTCAGCCTGTCAGTTCTTCATTTAAACAATGGGGACAGTAGTAGCCTCTCCCTCAGAGGACTGACTGAGGAGTCTATGGGCAGAGCTGTAAAGCAGTTGTCATTGTGCCTGACAATGTTAGCTAGGAGTCCTCCATCTTCACCCTCATCATGACAGCCCAACAGGACACAGTCTGATCAGGTGTCCTCACTCTGCCAGGACAAGGGTAGACCTTTCCCAAACCTCAGCTCACTTCCTCTTTAGACATCTTAGGATGTAGAGTATGAATCCTATTTAGCAGAGGAAGAAACTGGGACTCAGAGAGTCCAAAAACTTGCCTGATGTCTGTTGGGGAGTGCTGGAACCAGGACTCACACTGGCGATGCCCAGGTCCCTACTCTACATGACATTATGCTCCACAGTGCTTCAATAACCAAGTTCTTAATGATGATAGTCAGCATCAGGAAGGCTCTTCCCACACCTAGCAAACAACAGTCTTCATACCCGTTTAATTTTAAGGCAGCTGACACAGAAGGAAAAAAAGAAAAAAAAAAAGAAAAACAGCAGTAGCCAAGTGCCATTTTGAAAAGACAAGCTGTGAGCTCCATTTCTATGAAAACACTTTTGCTTAAGAAATGATTATATAAAATATAAGAGCTCAAAAAATATATAAGAGCTCTTTCACATTGAACAGGATATAGTTCTCAAGGCAACATCCACCCTTTGGAAAAGGGTTTAAAATGTCACAGCTGTACATGAAGCCTCGTGATCTCTACTTCACAGTAGCAGGAAGACTCTGGGAAGCAGTTACCCTTGTTTGGGCATTCCAATGATGTATTTATTGCAGTAATGCCATGTCACTGAATGGTCCAGGAACAAAATACTGCTCTGAGCACTGTGGGAAGGTTCCAGGTTATAATGTGCAGGCAGGACTTTTATGGTATTTTGTAAACCTGAGGCAAACATCTTAGCACATAGTTTCAATGATAATCTGTAGTATCTACTGGCTGGTAGACACATGTTTGGTGCAGCTTCCTTGAGCCCTTTGACCCCTGACTGAAACATGAGGGGTTTTGGCAATTCCTGAACAGCTAAGAGCCAGCTGAAAATGGAAACCCAATGGGAAGCAAGCGCCTGTCCAAGTCTGAAGCCAGGGAAGCCATGCTTTTTACAGACCTGTGGGAGGAATTCCCTCCAGACCTGGATATTAGGGAAAGTTGGATATCCCCAGAGCAACTGCTCATTTGTGAATCATTAGGTAGCATAGCACACACATTACTAACTGATGCCATGACTCCCTTTTGCCCAGTAGAAAGCCCAGCACTCAACATGAACCCCTATGCATCTCTGTGCCAGATACTCCTCAGGGCTCACCTTTATTTCCCGTTCTCTTTCAGGTAGTTATTAGCTAATGGATTTTTATCCTATTATATACACAGTTCATATGATTTTGGTGTTGAGGTACGATATACATGAAGTAACCACTGTGATTTTCTGATCATCAGAGCACATTTAAGAATAGCCTGTGTGAGGGAAAGGATAAAGTCAAAGGCTCATAGTTATACCTTATGTTAATGATACCCCATTCCCCAACTTTAAGATCTTGAAGTTAGAAGCAAAGTGTGAGCAAACTGGGGGAAAGCTGGATTGGGGCAGAAAACCATCCCCTGGTATTTGTCCTCTAAGGGAGTAACATTGCCAGCTATGCATTTGGGTGTACTATTTAATCTCATCTGTAAAGTTGGTTCATTGAAATTACCTTGAGAAGGCTGCTGTGAGAATGAAACAAGACAGTCCAGGAATCCCCTTGACAAGGTACTCAGGCAATGCAGCTGCTATTATTGGTGATACAAGCTGACCAGAAACACTGTGACATGCATCACAACAGGTAGACACATCAAGAGTACACAGTGGCAGGGAATGCTGGCATCAAAGTGGATATTCATGCATCTTTTCATGTGTGTCCAAGACAAGTGTGGGGTGGAGAGGATATATGGTTCTAAGCTATAGGCAGCATTTAAGACTGGAGACTTGTTCAACAGCCAGGATTCCTATAGTTTCCTATCCATTCAGGCCCTAGACATATGATCTAAAAATGATAAATAAATGTCAGAACCCACAGATGAAACCATGACAGCAGTTATCAAAGGATATGCACTCTTACCACAGGTCCATCTAACATTTTTTGAGCATCAATAATGTGCCAGGCCCAGAGATGAGATGAATAATCAATAATCTCTACCCTCAAGGACTCTGGGGGAGGTAAAGGAGCACACTTCAGCAAAAGAATCCTAGAAGACCAATCAGGGACTAGGAAGGCAGCTTAGTCAATACAGTGTTTACCTCACATGCAAGAGGAAATAAGTTCACACCTCAGGACCTGTGTAAATGCCCAGTGTGGTGGTGTGTACTTATAATCCAAGTGCTGGGAAGGTGGAGTCAGGTCAGACTAGCCCAATCAGTAAGCTCCAGCAAATGAAACCCTTCTCAAAAACAGGTGGATGGTATACCCGAGGTTGACACCTGAGGTTGTCCTCTGGCCTTCACACACACCCTGTTCCCCATATACAAAATGAATGCATGCACATGATCAATTAGTGTTCTTACTGATGTAGGAACAAGGTGTCATGGGAGCACAGAAGGGACAACCCAGGACATTCCTCCTTTTCCTTGTGGTACAAACATCTGAATCGGACTTTTAAGGGAGAGGTGTTGTACTGTTCCTGAGGTACTGAAGACATGCTGGGACTGGAAAATTTGGCCTAGACTGCTGGTCAAGATTTGTTTCTTTTTTAAAAAGTATTTTATTTATTCATTTTTCAAGGAGGGAGGGAGGGAGGAAGGGAGGGGGAGGGAGGGGGGGGGAGGGGGAGGGAGAGAGGGGGAGAGAGAGAGAGAGAGAGAGAGAGAGAGAGAGAGAG
>PVHP010000982.1:0-19327 GCA_004024765.1 Zapus hudsonius | reverse complement strand
TGTGGGTCTGGTTTATGTGGGCACTGGGGAATTGAACCAGAGGCCTTAGGCACTGGAGGCAAGTGCCTTAACCACTGAGCCATCTCTCCAGCCCAAGATTTCTGTTTCTTATGAGCAACAAAAGCTAAGTAACAGTGCAGCGATACTTTCTATCTTGGGGGAGGTTGGTAGAGGGACCCATCTGAGGAAACCACAGCAAACCTTACTGCTCAGCTGAATCCTGAGATCCTTGCTAAGCCAAAGTCATCACTGACAGGCTGATGCTGTGTACCTCAGAGCATGGACCCAAGGCCAGTCCTTCTAAAGTGTCTGCACTTAGTCAGCTCCATCGCTTATAACTCTTCCTCTGGGGGCAATGACAATCATTTCTACTTGATCTTAATAAGCACTGGATTGTAAGGGAGTGCTAACCACTGTAGCTTATCCTCCCTCTGAGGCTCAGGTTGGACAATTCAGTATTTAAATAATAAAACAGGAACAAGCTGACATGACAGTAAGGTCACACTTGTGCCTCTTCTGAGCCAATACACAATTTGCTCTCAGCAAAACAGCTGAATATAATCAAATTAAATACAATTCCTATTACAAAAGAAGAAAGACCAGAGCTGTTCCAATAAACCAATTCTCCTGCCTAGTTAAACTGCAAAACCTTCAGGAAAGGTTTTGAAAGCATGACCCATCAGTTCTAATTTTTAAAACTTATCCTTTCAGTCAAGACTAGAAAAAGGCCCATTCCAACTTTTATCTTTACTACAAAGTGCTGTTATCTTGGCCTGATGTCAGGAGCTCTATCTCTCTTTCTGCTGACAAGCAGAGACGAGAAAGATAAGATTGGAAACGAATCTCACTTCTCTGAGTAAATAAATAATCAATACTCATCTAAATGTAAATGAGAACGTAGCCCCCTCTGATAACAGCGCTCTTATCAGAGAGCCAATTTTCTTCAGACATTTGGCCTCAACCAAATCACCATCATTCAGCCCCAGCCTAATGGCAAAAAATCGTAACTAAATTGAACCGATCACCAGAGATCAACTAAGTTGGGCCCTGGCCATTTCAGGTTCAAATGTTTGGGAATGCAATTTTGCCCCCATTAACTTTCAATAGCAATGAATGGTCAAGGGGCCAATCTGTGCAATAAACAGACCCTGGCTAGGGGGCTGGCCAGAGGATGAGGGAGTGGGCTAAGTGTTTAAACACCACTAATGCAGGAATGGAAGCAAATCCCAAACCTGAAGGCAGGCTGATCCAGCGGGGTGGACAGAGCCTTCTTTCCTCAAACTGAGAAAACATCATTTGTCTGATAATTATGATAAACACTTTTAAAAACAAATGTAAGTTTAAAAAGATATAAAAGACACTGTGGCTAAAAAGAGCTGAGGGTTCAAATGATCATTTTCCTTCAACTAATCTGTCTCAGATTTACATCTGACCCAGTAGTGCCACACTGACCTGATTTTACTGAAAGAAGACACCATCTACAAGACAAATCACTTTCAAACCACTGCAGTGGGGTTTCCATTTCTTTGCTGCAATTCACTGCTGATGAGAGTATTGGGGAAATTATGACCATTACTGATAGGACAGCAAGCCACTTTTACACAGTAGTCTACAAGTGGACAGAAAGCTTGCACTAGACCATTAATGAGGTGTCAGCTAGAATCAGAAATTAAAGACAAAGGCTGGGAAAGGCCTAATTTTCAGAGTACATTCAGGACACCAGACACACAGAAGCAACAGCCACCCTTCTTTAAACAGGAATAGAGCCTAACCAAAGAGGAGTGGGAGAGGAAATGTAGCTTTATGGCTGCCCTAGAGTTTCAAGACAATGGCTTTTGATATTCTCAGCACCCAAGTCTTTATGCTGCAGGAGCACTTCTGGTATGCATTCAATTTCCCAATCACCAGTGCTGCCCTGAGTGTCTAAACCTTGACATTGAAGTGGAAGTGTAGTAGTGTGAGAATGTGGGCTTCAGATCAGAAAGACTGATGAAAACCCTGGCTCCTATACGGCACTGGGCAAGCTGGTTGATCTAGACCATCATGGAATAACTGAAGATTGTGTGTAACACAAAGCCTACCGCATAACAGGCAGTCAATAAATGTCAGACAGTACAGTGCTGCTCAAATCTGACAAAACTTTCAACTTGTCCTTCTGTGAAATCAAGTATTGCTTTATTCCTAGAGCATAACAATGAGCGACTGACAGTGGGGTCTTTCATGTCCCTTCACAAAGCACTTCATACATGTTAGCTTTCTGAATCCTTATAAAACTACAAGTCTAGCCCTATTATAATCTCTATATAGGAGAAGGAAAGTAAACTCTGGAGTGACCCAATCAGGAGGATGTAGGGTGTGTGATCTATAGCCTGTGGCATTAGCCACTCTCCTGGGTTACAGCCCATGAAGACCATATAAATCTTGATCTTTGGGTTGAAAAAAACCTAAGGTTGAGATGATTTATCAGTTCAGAAAGGAGTAAAGCTGTTGGTGAGACTAGGCAACAGGGATATCATGGTTGTCAGGGGTCAAAACTGAGAGTCCAACATCCCCCACAGCAGGCACTTAACATGAACACTAGCTGCTTGCCCTGATTTTTTTTTTAAAAGGGGGAGCTCTTTTTTCTAAGTTAAATGATTTACAGAGTTACTGCCTCAATTCACCATTCTGAAGTGTGATTTCTTTAGGGTTTAACTATACCCATTCCTAGCCTTGTTACAACTTTTTTATTACGATAGAAAACATTTACTGGAAATATGTTACTGCTATTACTAGGTCATAAAATAAAAAGAAAAAAAATAGTTTATGTATTGCCATCATTTCCAATCATCAATCAAAAGTGCCAAGAGGAGGAAAGGAAAGGGCCTACAGCTGAGATTTCCTTCTTTGTGTAGGAGAACATGCAGGAGCATCGTAATTCTTCAGAAAAACTTTCTTTTTAGATACCAGCCTCACGGCTGGGATTGCAGAGAGGCAGGAGTACACCTTTGGCATGTCTTCCTCTCAGCTGCCTTACTTGAATTTCCTAGTTCCTTTGTTGTCTACTTCCTGGGACCTGCTTTACTTATGCACCAAGAAGGCTGGATTAGGTTAGCATTTCTGCCTATTTGTTATCTCCTCCATTATTAGGACACTGAAGATGGGCTGGGAAGCTCCCAGGGTCCAGCACAACAGACTTTGTTAGTGTTCAGTAGTCTTTGTTAAGCAGAATGGCTTCAACAGGGTGGCATTTAAAATTGAACATCTTGGACTAGACAGACGGCTCACCAATTAAGACACTTGCTTGCAAAGCTTAATGACTTGGGTTCGATTCTCCAGTACCCATGTAAAGCCAGATGCACAAAGTGGCGCATGCATCTGGAGTTCATTTGCAATGGCTGGAGGTCCTGGTTTACCCCTTCTCTCTATCTCTCTCTTGCTCTCTCTGCTTGCAAATAAATAAATAAATAAATACTATTTAAAATTGTACACCTCAACAATCCACTTCTTTGGGCCTGTTTTGACAAATAGTAGCCCAAGTATACAATGATGTATGTTTAAAGATATTCACTACACTGGTTTAATATAGAAAATTGTATATATAACTTAAATAGTCACCAGTAGAAAAATCATTAAATAAATTATAGTATATCTGTACACTAGGATACTATATGGTAGTTATAAAGTTTTAGGATATATTAGCAAATTAAAAAAGGATAGACAGGCATGGTAGTGCAATCCTGTAATCTTAGCACTTGGGTGGTGGAGGCAGGACGATCATGAGTTTGAGTCTAGCCTGGGCCACAAATCAAGACCTTGCCTCCAAAAAAAAAAGGGGGGGTAGCTCAGTGGTAGAACATTTACCTAGCATCTGTGACACCCTGGGTTCAATCTCCAGCACTGCTAATAAGGCAGATCAAGTGTGTATAGTATGCTACATGTTAATAAAGTAAAACCCAATATATATGCATTTTATGTGTATACTTGTGGAACACACACATGCACATGTATCCCAGAAAAATGTATCCCAGAGCAAAGGCATGAGCCAAATTGTTTTCATAGTTGCTGCTCCAGTTGCTCAGGGGTGTAGGATGAGACAATAGTAAAGAAGGGAGTTTTTGCTTTTTACTTTATAGACTTTGATAATATTTAGATTTTAATAGAGAAAATATATGGGTATTAGATGTGTCATTTGAAAATCCAATTTGAAAAGGGAGGTACAATAATTTTTGAGCTAGACCAGCATAAGGCCTTCCTCTCAGATCACCTGGGCTCAATGGCTGCTGGAGACATACTGGAGCAGTTGGGAGACAGGATCTAAAAACGGAATGGGGTCCGACCAAGGATTGGTAGGTATAGAGGCAAGCCACAGGGTTGGAGCACAAAGAAGTCCAGAGCTTCTCAAAGTTGCTGGGCAGCAGAGGTTAGGAGGATGGAGCACCCAAGGCCAGGCTGCTGGCACCTCCTTTAGGCCACAACTATAGACCCAGGGCTGGGTTTCCTATTTGCTGTTGTATCACTCCATGTGGTATCTATGCCTGCCTTGTTCTACATGGCACTGTGGAAACAAAGGGTAAGCCTATACTACTGTAGCTGGCTTAGAAGAGGTGGAATGCCAGGAGTCCATTCCTACAGATGAAGGTAGCAAAAGACCTAGATTCCATTCCTGCACTAAGCTTGTGCTGTCTAGGGAGTACCCTGCAAACTGAAGCCAGCATATCCATGAATTTAGTCACAGCATCTAAGGACAGTACAGCGGAATGTGTAAAAGCCACATTACTTGGGTTTGAATGCCCAGCTCCAGTGGGACCTGGGACATTTACTTAACCTTTCTATATCTTAGTTTCTAGGCTATAAAAGAGGACCAACAGCACCTATCTCTTAGGGTTGTTGCAAGAAGGGAACACAGACAAAGGGCCTAGGTGGAAGCATAACTAGCCTGAAGCTTCTGCTTTGAAGAGAAGAGGTGGGTAGCTCTCCAACAGTGGCCAGATCCTCTGAAGATTTGTCTTTCCCTCTATTGATGCAGTAATCCAGAAGTACGCTTCAATACTGCTGGGCCTCTGATCCCACCAATCTGTCTAGTCTAGGATAGTCTTTTTGCCATGTCACCTCTCGAAGTTTTCTTCTACAGGGGTCAAATTTCTGCCGAGATATGTTAGCCTCTAGAGCCTTTAGCAGCCCAAATAAACAGTCTCTTATACTAGTAGGTGCTTGCAAGCTGAGGGTGGAATGTACATTTTAGCATCTCTGCATTCTGAAGATAGACCCAGAATGTAAGTAAGTTGCCCATTTGGCTACTCTGCTGACCCTCTCCTCCTTCAAAGCAGAGTTGGAGCTCCATTTCTATCTGATTCCAAATGTTCCAATTATTTGAATGCTCCTGATAGTGTCCCAACTCTGACTGTTCTCCTGAGGATGCAAAGAACCAGTTGGGATCAGAACAAGACATAAGGCACAATCAGAAACTTCAACAAAACATGGAGAAGGCTAGAAGCTTCTGGGAAGGAGCCTCCTCCCCACCATCATAGGCAATGTGTGTTAGAAGGGGCAGCCACTTCACTACCATGAGAAATGCTCACAGTCTACATCCTGTCACTATCCAGGCAGGATGAATGACACTCTTTGTTTTGGAGAATGGAATTCTGATACTAGTATAAAATACTAGTATTCCTCTTTCAACTTCAGCTAACATTTGTTACAGGATCGAATCTTTTTTAACACTGTCCCAAAGCATCTAATTTTTCAATCTAAACTGTTTCTCTAAAACTTGGGTGACTGTGACATTACCAAATTTTACATATAGTTATCTGTTGTAGAAATACAGATTTCTTTTTTTTTGTGGAAATAGTCATTTATTTAAAACAATTATAAAATAGTTTATGGAAACCAGCGGAGTAATGTATTCAAATAAATGCCAAAACTGGCTGATGGGGAGCCAGGGTGCTAAATCACAATGCTGGGGAATTCAGCTGTAGGGAACAGATAGTAAATCCAGTGTGACAGAACTTCCTATGATGGCAAAGGTTTCTGACATCCAGTCCAGTACTCAAAAACCACAGCAATTCAAACCCATTTTCTTTATCACAGCCCTGACAGCCAGTTAAATTAGTGAATTTAGTCACAATCATCTAAGGACAAAAACAAAAGAAACAAAAAGGAAACAATCTGTTGACAACCTTCTCAGCGCTATATAAATGCTGTGACTCTGACCAGAGTCAGTGGAGAGCAAGCGCAGGGCCAACTGTTTTCAGTCACCAGACTGCTATGATTCATTGGAATCTGAAGACTTTCCTTCAAATCTGCTTATGTTGGAGACAGCTAGAGTAAAGTACATCTTCTCAGAGCCTTAGTCTCCTGCTCTGGAAACAAAGATGACAGTTATAAGGCTCTGACAGGTGTGACTGAGCATGCTCTCTAAGAGTTCTAGACAGCAGCTGTGTACAGGATACAGGCCTCTTGTAGGCTTCCACCAATTCTTCAGGGAAGCACCACTGACAATGAGAGGCCTGCACCCCCCTTTGCAGGAACAACATTCCACATCCATCTTGACTTCTAATTTTATAAGTCAATGAAGCTATACACTTCAGGTCCCCTACTCAAACCAGGCTTTTTTCTCTGTGATGGTGTGGTCCAATGATGACCATGGGTAATAGCAGTGCATTAACTTGGTTGTTCTTCAAACATGTTGTGCCCCACTGGGCACTTCCATGCAAAGGGAGGGCTGACTGGCCTCTAGAGACTCTGGTGAACACAGCACTCACATGTTTGGAACACTTCTTATTCAGCCTTCTTCCTGTTGCTGGCTCTTGCAGACACCATCCACTGACGAAGGAAGTCTCCCTTACATGGCTTACTATCAAGCCATGCAATGGTCTAACTTCCTTCTGGCCTCCAGTCATCCATTCCTCACCAAAGGACTCTAGAAGCAAACTCTGAAGGTTATCTCTTGCATACTTAGTCCTTCTACAATGTCCTCTTGGCCTGACAATTTGATGCAAACACCTCACTTTCTTCCTCAGGCCTTCCATCATCCTCATTTCCTGTCCACCTGTGTCCTCCAGAAACTGCCAATGTCTTCTCACCACTCAGTGCATATATTTTATGGTTTTCTGCCACTGTGTCACCCAAACCTATTCTCCACTTTGTGAGTCACATCTCTCCTTAATGAGCATCCCTTGCTCTGCAGCTGCTTTTCTTCTCAGGCCTCCTGATATCGGACTCTCCCAGATTCCCAGACTGCCCTTTCTTTCCCTACAACAGGCAAGTTGTACCACATTCCTCTCACCATAGCTGCTGTGCCCAGCTGGAGTCCAGCCCATGCACCAAGGCTTCCTTTTTAACAATCCAGCTTGGCCTTCATGTCTCATCCAGGTGACTGCTGCAGCTGCTGGCCCAGCCCTGCCCAGAATTGTGCCCATGGGCCGGCTGAGTGCCTTGCTAGGTTTTCAGTGTGTCTCTCTGAAATCCTGCCATATCTTCTGATGTCACTAGCCTGTATAGATCTCCTTGTGCATAAATTATACATTTCTATCAATTCACCTGTTTGATATTTTTAAATGTAGGGAAAAAATTTTAAAATTTAAAAAATTTAAAAATTTATTTACTTGCACGTTTATGCGAGCAGGGAGGTGAGCTAGGGCCTTGTGGTGCTGCAAAGGAACACCAGATGCTTGCACCACTTTTCACATCAGACTTCCGTAGACATCTTGGGAACTGAACCTGGGCCAGCAATCTTAACAAGCAAGCGCCCTTAACTGCTGAGCCATCTTCCTAGGGAAAAATGCTTTTCTGAAATGCATGTTTAAAAGCATTTTTTCCCTAGATGTGATTTTGCCAATGGGATTTTTGCTTACCTGTTGTCTCAGTGGCCCAACCCTTTATTAGGATGTGGCTGTGCAGCTGTCCTTGAATAGTGAACATTATCTGCCTCCTTGGTCCTTGGTGCCAGGATATGCAGTCCCCCTCAGTCCTTGTGTGCCCTCCACATGGGTTTCCTACTGTGGGAAGTGGGTAGACCTTTCAAACATCAGCTCTACCTGCCATCATGGCCTGTTCCATCTTCCTTCCAACAGCTACATGCCAATGATGCTTGTTTCATGTCAGGATGTGAGCATCCGAAACACTTTCAAATGGCTAAGACCCTGTCCAGTTTCTTCTTGATGGTACTTAGGCTCTCACCTCAGTTCCTTTCACTAGACTAGAACCTTAATGCCAGGGCCAAGTCCAAGCTCCATCAATCTTTAAGACCTTTGGAAAATACTTAAATGCTTTCAGTGTGGTTTCCTTATCTCTAAGTTGGGGTGGCAGTTTCTAACTCATGTGGTTATTGAATAGATCAGGCATCTCCAACCTGCTGCCCACATGTGTCCTAGGATAGCTATGACTGTGGTCAAGCACATTTGTAGGTGACAACATCATGTTGCAGTGTCACAAGATCAGACAGATGCAGCACTCTTTACTATGAAGTAAAGTTGTGCATATTTGCCGCGTTCATCTCTCAAACTATCAAACAGGTAAGAGGCGGAACATCTTGCTTTACAATTGTGATATACAGCTAAAATGTTAGAACATGCTTCTCCTATACTATAAACTAAAAGGTAAGAGCAATGGAAAAATGGCAGATGAGGACTCATGGCTGCCAGCCATCTTCCTTTCTGGTTCCATCTATTATTAAGAGCTGTCTGCCCTGCTGGCTCTCCATTTGCCTTGCTAATAACAGTAAAACCAGCACCTTCCAGGGCACTTCCTGTCTCCTTCAGTTGATTCCCAGGCCAACCAGTATCTCCTGTTGACTAATGTCAGATGCTCCCTGGGAAGTCCTGCTGAAGGAAAATTTATGATGAAAGTTTCTCCTGATTTTAACTCTTTTGCATATCCCACCCAGATGCAGGGCTCTAGGGAGGAATGCCAGGTCAGGCCTACATGCGTACTCCAGTGTTCTCCCTGATGCTTTGCTGCTCTGACAAGAGCCTTGAACCCCTAAAAAAGTTTGAGCTGGGCAGAGAGATGCACATGTTTTTGGCTGTGCCTAGTGGAAACTAAATTGGAGCTGGGTTCTTTAGCAGCTAGAATCTCCACTGAAATATGTCTCAAAGGAATCAAAGTCATATAAAAACAAAGTGTGATAGTACAAAATGGTGAGAAGATGGGGGTCTCATACCTGAAACTGAAAGTAGACAGGACTAAAGTTTACTGAATAACAGTGAAGATTTTTCTGGGTGCTTGATGCTATGTGGATCTCTACTGAATTCTCACCACAGTGAGAACATGCTAATTTTCCTTTGTAAATACAGAAAATGAAGTTTAAACAGGCTAAGAAACTCACCACAGAGCTAGCAAAAGTAAAAGAACAAGAGTAGAGCCAAGCAGGCTTTCCTGGAGCCCAGGTCTTACCCTCTGTCGCCTCTACTGTAACTGGGACCTGGTCTTACTGAAGAAAAGGTGCTTAGAGTAGGAGGACCTGACTAAGGTCACCCACCAGGCAAGGGGGAAGGCCAACTTCATGCTGACAGAGGAACTCTCACCCATAGCAGTCACTGTTGCAGGGTCTACAGGACTATAGGAGAAGGCACACTGCCCAAGCTCTGGGAGACAAGGAGGCAGCCTCCAGCGGCTCTTTAACCCAAGAGGAACAATGGCTGCCTACAGAGACTCAGGCTCGCTGGCAAAGGCAGCCATGCTGCTCTGGACACCAGGGGGCCTCACCAGAGTTTTTAATCCAAGACTTTTTTGGGACATCTACATTCTATCTAAATGGGTCTTCTATGACCTCCTCTCTACCTTTCCTCAGAAATTAGATGATCTACTTAGCCAGATCAGTAGATTTAGTAAACTATTTTTTTTCTCAATTTAAAAGAAAAAAAATCAAAATGTACATGTGACAGCTGTTTGGGACACTAATGTTATGGAAAAGCAGCTGCTTTCATTTGTATTAGAGATTTTAGTCATCCTGAGAATGGGACACAGTATTCAGCTAATAGCTTATGCTTCAACTTACGGAAAATACAGGTCAGAGAGAGAATGTTGGCCTCATCACAATGTGATGGCTATACTCATATAACATTTGGTCTCACAAAGTTTGGAAATGTTTATAATGGGAAACAACTGTTTAATAATGTTCTCATAGAACTCTGACATCTAACCCCATGAAATGGATGGGAGCTTTTAAAGGAAAGGAATTTCCAAATGAAGAAAGTTCATATAAGGGGGTGGAGATATTTCTAAGCTGTAGAATTTAAAAATATGTTCTTTTCCTAAAGTGACAGCCACAGGGTATAAAGACATGGATTTGGATCCCTGGCACCTATTAAAAGGCTAGGCATGGTGATGCATTCTTGTGATTTCAGCGCTAGAGAAGTTTGCTGGGGTGGGCTAGCTCTTCTAAACCAGTGTTTCTTCTTACAAAATAGCTAAAACCAGTTTTGGTAGAGCAAGAGTTTTCCTTACAACTGTCACCAGGATCAACACGGGACTCCACTGGGGGAAAACTGAAGCTCTTCCTGGAGGCTGCAGAGATGTTGGGGGCACAAACAGCACTCCAAGTCTCTCTGGATTCAATTCTACAATCATTCTTTCCAATATCATCTTGTTATTTCAGTATATTTCTTCTTTTTAATGTTTTCTTGGAAACAGCAACATGCTCTGGGAGGTGCTAAATTGTTAATATCAAAATTTGCAAAATCACTTGTGAATAAGTTTATTACAGGAAATTACACTTTGTTTCTTTCACTAGAATCTTTGGGATAAGAAATTAAATTTGCTGATAGAACCTATATAATAAAGAAGCCTTAGGATGATTAATCCACTCACTCTCTATAAATAGCATAGGTTTCCCTATTAGTAACAAATCTTGTCAGCTGACTCTGGATCTAGTTTTCTCCTACTCAAAGTAAAGAGTGCTTCCAGCAGAATCAAACACAATTCAAGGGCTCATTCTATCACAGATAAGTGATAAGGGGATAAGTTTTCCATACATTTAACATATTAGAAAACAAAAGGCAAAGTCAAATGCCACGTCATATGGGTGGAAGGGAAACAAACAACACTATAAAGAAAGCCAGGGCCTATGATGTGCTTTTCATGGTGGTGGTGGTAGGGATGAGGATGATGGCAGATGAATCCGCTGAGTACTTATTATGGACTATTTTATATGCATACAGACAAAATAGAAACTCTCCAATCCTAGAATTATCATTACCCTTATTTTCAGAAATGACTACTGAGGTTGGAAGAGGTTGATGCGCCCGTGAAAGGTGCAGTTGGACTAAGGACCTAGGCTAGTTTGGTTCTGAAACCTCTCTTTTCCACTGAATCATGCTGCCATCTCTGAATGAAGCAGCTGCATTTGGTTGTTCTAGAGGAGCAGCATGCATCTGCCATCATTGAGCCTGTGGGCCTATAAACTTACCAGTGGGAGGCAGTGATATGCAGTGACAGAAAAAATTGGGGACTATGGCAACTTCTACAATCTCTGAAAGTTTTAGTTATCTCCTTTAAAAAATGAAAACAACTAATTCAAATAGTTGTGCTCAGGACCAAATGTCATCAGGAAAAAAAGTGTTGGCAGAGTATCAGTAAATGATAACAATTATTATTATATTCTAACTGAAACCCACAGGCCAATGGAAGAAATTGTGATCTCAAAGATGAAACATGAAATATACAAAGACCAGTGTTTTCTAAGCCAAAAGGCTATATATTTGTGATTTCAAAAATTGATAAGCCAGCAGTATAAACAACAAATTTTAAATTTCTGTGTTCTTTCCTATTGCATTGTATTTTATAACACAGGAAAGTTGAAAACAAAACAATGAAACCCCATATACCTACCACCTAGATCCTAGAATATTTTACTATATTCGCTTTACTGTAGATTAATCCCATTAAAAATAAATTCAAACCAAGGTACAAACATCACTTTGCAATCAAATCATTAACTAGATTTCAATGTTTGTTTAAAAATCTTTTTACTTCTAGGTAACATTCACATACAATGATATGCACACATCTTACAAATGTCATTTGATAGCATATGTCTGTGTAATCCCAAATCCTGCCAACAAAGTCTCTGTTAGTAAGAGCAGGTTCTCTTATCAGCCTTACATTGTAACTGAGGAAGCTCTGTTGTAGGAAAAACCACATGGAGCTTAAGAATCAAAATGTCATCTACATTACTCATTAGCAACAGTCATGAGCTCAGGTGCCCGCGCGCGCGCGCGCGCACACACACACACACACACACACACACCTATTCCAACCCAACATTCCTGCACCTGCCAGTTTTCTCAGTCATAAAAAAAAGGTTAGGTCTATCTCCCAAGGCCTTTTGTAAAGGTAGAACATCCTATTTTCAGAAGCACTCCAATAGGAGTCACTGCCTTGGTACCTTCCCTCAGCCACCTCCCCCAATCTAAAGATGCTGCTTTCAAAATGAAAACAGTGAGGAAGGAAAAAAGCTAAATGAGAGATGAGGGGAAAAGGCACCTCTCTGCATAGGCAGTCCTCTCCCAATTTATCCACTCTGACTTCAGCTAATTAAACATGTGTCTCAACAGTCTCCTCAGCAAATTAGTCATACCCACTTTGTGACACTGATTGTTGGTTGCATCCTTTTCCCCACTTGCTAGCATTCCCAGAAACTTCTAGGAGTCTACTCACCAAGCACATGGCAAGGAATGATGCAGTGTCCCCATTAGCCCCCTACAGTTGCCCTTGGTGCTTGTACCGTTCATAATGCTGCCAGGCATGTCCTTAGATATGCCTCCCTGAAACAAACCTGTCTGGGAGTGACAATCTAGTGTTTACATTTATGGTTTCCACAGCATGATGCATCTTCTAAGTGCTAGTACATACACCAGACTAAAAGAATTTAACAAAATTTTATCGAAAACTTGTGTTTTGAACTAGTTTCGATAAAGCAAGGAAGTGAACTGGAGTCTGGTAAATAACCAGGTAGTTCCTTCTACAAACATAAACAAAAGCACTATGAATAACCAGAAGTCCATCAGGCAAAAAAGTGAAGTTGCTAGCCTGGAGGCATGCCCATTCAGTACAACACTGTGTATAGACACATATGTGTATGTACCTGCCTGGGCAATAAGTGGGGAGGTAGGCTAAAGGAAAAACTAAACTATAGGATATATTTTTTAAAAATATTTAAAAAATATTTATTTATTTTCAAACAGAGAGATACAGACACAGAGAGAAAAAGAGACAGAGAGGATGGGCACATTAGGGCTTTGAGCCACTGCAAACAAACTTCATACGCATGCTCCACATTGTGAGTACTGGGAAATCAAACCTGGGTTGTTAGGCTTTGCAGGCAAGTGCCTTAACTGCTGAGCCATCTCTCCAGCCCAAGATTCATTTTAAAAATATTTTTATTTATTTATTTGAAAGCAGAGAGAAAGAGAATATGGCCATGCCAGGGCCTTTAGCCACTGGAAATGAACTCCAGATGCATGTGCCACTTTGTGTATCTGGCTTTGCATGGGTACTGGGGAATAAAACCCGGGTCGTTAGACTCTGCAGGCAAGTGCCTTATCTGCTGAACCATATCTCCAGCCCTCGGATACATTTTAAGAGCAGTTTTCTATAATCAGATTTTCTCTTAATTCCCCCCCCCCCCAATAAAATGTATCTTTTAAAAAGAGAAATGGCTGGACTGGGGACATAGATTAATTGGTAGAGTAACTGCTTAGCTTGTGTGAATCCCTAAATTTGATCCCCAGCACCAGATAAACTGAATGTGGTACTGCATGCCTATAATCCCAGCACTCATTAGGTAGAGGTAGGAAGATCAGAGTTCAAGATCATCCCTGGCTACATGGCTAGTCTGAGGTCAGAATGAGATACAGGAGACCCTGTTTCTTCCCCACAAAGAAAGACAAATGGCCAATAAACACATTTAAAAATACTGAGCTATACTAAAGACACAGGCATACCAATTAAAATGAGATACTAACTGCTAAGCATCAGTTTGGTAAAAATTAAAACAGGGAAAGGTTGTCCCAGGCACTCTGAGAGTAACAATGAGTAAAAAGACATATCTTGACAATTGACTGATTTTTTTCCCCAACATTTTAAATAAGCAAACCTCTGATAAGCAATCCCATATTTTATATGTAGCAAAATATAAAACGAATGTTCATATGCAACATTATTCATACATGTTTTGTATAATGAACAATTGGAAAGAATCAAATTTATTTTTAGTGGGGAGCTAAGTTAAATAAAATTAAAGAAATAAAAATGTATGGTTACTTCAGTACAGAATAATGCTTCTTTTTGAATTAAAAAAATACACATAGGAACACATACATTGATACCACCACCATTATACATGTACATTTTTCATTTGTTATGAGTTGGTGTAACAAATATTTATTGAGTATTCTCTACTAACTGATAGGTCTCCTGACAGATGTTGAGATTATAACTATTTAAAAAAGTAAAAACATGGGTTGGGAAGATGGCTAAGTGGTTAAAGGCACTTGCTTGCAAAGCCTTCAGGCACACATTTGATTCCCTAGTACCCATGCAGAGTCAGATACACAAAGTGGTGCATATATGTGGAGTTTGTTTGCAGTGGCAGGAGGATCTGGCATGCCCATTCTTTCTTTTTCTTTCTCAAATAAACAAACAAACAAATAAATTTAAAACATCACAAGCAAAAGCAAAGCAGGGGCCATGTCTACATGAAACTCATAGTCTGTAGACATATCTATATGTGAACTGCAAGAAAACCCAACAAAGATTTAGAGCAAACTACACATTTTTGTTGGACAAACCTCCGTGTTTGAGTTGTTTTTTTTTTTTTTTTTAAAGCAGTATTGCTGCCACCTTCTTTTGAGATAGACTCCAGGAGCTCTGGCTGCAGCTTCAAGAAATTCCAATGCTTGCAAACAGTGTATAGTTCTAGAAGACACCAGACTTTGAACAGGGAGCCCACCCTACCTACCACACACCTTCATTAATACAGAAGCTTCCATACCTGTATCTGGGCTCCATCATCTGCTTTCTCAGGAGCCTGTGTACCAGTGCCCTTTTTTTTTTTTTTAACCTGGCCTCCAACCCATCTGTACATTGTAAATGGTCTTTGAAAAGAAACCATAACTATATTGCCCTACTTTCAATGCCTTCTTGCCTACCATCAAAATAAAGTTTAAACTTAACATGCTTTACAAATGCGACCTGGCCCCACATGACTACTTCACGTCGCCTCACCCTCCCAACTCTCTAGTCTCATTATGCTGAGCTCCTCGTGGAGTCCAGAAAGCACCAGTCTGAATGCTTAGTCTCGCTTCTACTTTTCTTCCAGTCTTAGCCAGATAATGTGTTCAGGACAGTTTTCCCTGACTCTCCAAGACTGGATCAATGTCCCGTGTGTACTCTGGCCCTATACTATTACATTCATGGAATTATAACTGCATGCCTCTCCACTAATCAGCACATTTCTAAAGGGTCAGAAGCATTTAATGGTCTCTAGAAGATCCCTAGCACTCACATGAGCCTGCTACATAAGCCAGTAAATAAATGGAACTCTTCTAGTTATGCATCTACTACAGGTCCAACCTGGCCAGACCTGGCTGCTATCTAGGCTCCATGGCCACCTTTCTGCTCTTGTCATTTGGAATGTCTTTGTTCTATGATTACATCTCGAAATACATTGTCTCTCTGCCTGGAATGTTTTTACTGAGAAGTCCAGCAAAGTCTTAATTTTCAAAAAGCTGTCTAAGAAATCACAACAGAGCATCTTTTCTGGGTTGTCGGTCTCCCCCTCCCCCCAGAACTTTAACACTGCACTTTGTCTGTGTCATGTTAGGAGCTTAGGCTCTTCTACTCATGACTTTACCACATTCTAGTGTCTCATGTTCTGTGTTCTCAGTTCTTGTAATCAGCTCTGATTTCTAGTGTGGCACTGGTGCAGAGATGGCATTTGATGAGGTCTGAAAACCAAAGAGCATCTGAGAGCCACACAGAGCTTAAGACGTCTGAATGAATTTGCATTCATGCTCTCCCATATCAGAGTTTGGCCAAGTGAGCAAGACCTAGAGAGAGTAAATTAGTTTTTGGTCACACACAGTGGAGCTAAGGCAGATGCTTTCTTTCCTTTTCAAAGTATTTCTAAGATCAGGATGTAGCTTCAATCCACATGTACTGTTCTTGCAGTAATATTTTCTGAGAGCCTTTTGCTAAATGAGAGATGTTTGAGCATTAGTCTCTGTGGCCCTGGGAGGCTCCCTGCCTCTGAACTATGTGTATCCCTCCTATACCACCATGAGCCTATGAGTCTTTTTTCTTCCTTTCATTTTGCCTCTTCACGAATCTAATCCATGCTTGTGAATGCCCCCGATGAAGTGAATGAATAGACTTTGTAATGGAAAAGGAACTTCTGAAAGATTAGCGACTAGCAGGAAGGATAAGTGCTGGTCGAATGTGGTTTTGGCGAATGACAGAGTCCAAGTTTTTCTCTTGTGGCAGTTGTGAGTGCTCATCACACCCTTCTAAAATAATTGGGTCTCTAAAGTGGTTCCAAAAGATTTTTGCTTGACATAAATTCTCTAAATTTCCAGGCTTTCTGGATAAAATAGTTGACTGTGATGCCATCTTTAACCCACTCTGCTCTATTCCAGAGAAAATCCATCAGAAGCATCAGAGCACTCCAGACAGAGAGAGCTCAGGTAAGACGAAGCAACAAGATCAAGAGGCAGAGGCAGCGGAAGGAACATTAACAGTTTCTCGCCTGG
Source organism: Zapus hudsonius (assembly GCA_004024765.1). Taxonomy (NCBI): domain Eukaryota; kingdom Metazoa; phylum Chordata; class Mammalia; order Rodentia; family Dipodidae; genus Zapus; species Zapus hudsonius. The sequence goes on along the minus strand of PVHP010000982.1, from coordinate 2,597 downwards.
GCACTTCTGAATTACAATTAAACACCTTAGCAGCCCTAATTCACTGTGTCATTTTCCTACTGGGTCACTGGACACTGTGTATCAGGTCTTTGTTTCTTACACATCTTCCATACATGAGCGGCATGAGCACAATTATTTATTCTTTCATAAGGATCAGTTATTTGCAGAAATTACTGCCTTTTGAAGAGGAAAAAAATATTTAAGTGGTTTTATTTATTTATCTTTTCCTTTTATGATTAACTGCTACAGCACAAGGAACCTTCACTTGTGTCCCTGGCTTACAAGCTTACTTCCACAGAAGAAAGGGTACTTTTTTCTCCTGTTTTTTTTTTTGTTTTTTTTTGTTGTTGTTCCTGTCTTCACAATTACACATGAAGCAGGACTCTGTTCAATCTGAAAACAAGACAACTCTTGAATTTACTCAAACCTGTGAAGGGCATATTAGGCTGAGTGTTCAAAACTTGATTTTATTACAATATACATGCACCTCACCTGACACATTTGTGGCACTGGGGATGATGTCAGGGCCTTACACATGCTAGGCAGGGTATTCTTCCACTGAGATACATCTCCAGGCTCTGGGTTTCCCTTTTTGATAAAGCAGTTCAGGCCAGGTGTATGTTGCTTTAAGAAAGCTAGACATAAAACATTAAAACTGACACCAATACAGACAAACTGTGCAATTACAAGAAGAATTCCTGGCTTTATATCCAGATTCACCACAGGGTTCCTTTAAATGCCGCTCTTCCTTAGTGCATTTAGAGCTCACAATCAATGAACATTTCTGTTTACAGAATTTGAAATTTGTTCTCCCATTAGAGTTCTAATAAGCAACATGGTGCAAATAAAAAGAGTATAGGCTTTGAGGTCTATGATGGTTAGGTTTTGTTGTCAACTTGACCTTTTTAGTAACTCTTGGGTGGGTCTCTGAGGATGTTTACAGGAAGGCAGCCTCTCAGTAGGGGGCAGGATGTAAAGAAGCTCAAAGAAGCTAGAAGTAAACATCCTTTCCTGTGTGGGCAGTGCAGGAAGGAAATACCAGAGACTCAGCCATTTAGTCTGGGATAGGGTTGCAAAACCCTACCCTAAGCCTATATAAAAGGAAAGAGATTCTCTCTTTTGCTCTCCTGCCTGTTCCCTGTTCTGTGTGTGTGTGGTATAGGTGATGGGTTTTTCTCTCTGCTCAGACCTGTGAAAGAGGGCCAGCCTCTTTCACTGAAATGGAACTTCCCCTCAATCTGTAGTTTCAATAAATTTTTTCCTCCCCCAAATTGTGCCTGGTTTGAAGATTCATCCCAGCTGTGTGTGGCTGACTATGACAAGGTCAAAAAAGCCTGGGCTCTAATTAGGTTCACCATTTACTTGCTGCGGAAATTTGGGTAACTGAATTCTCCCAGAGCCATGGAAGAGAGGCACCTGATTATACACACGGGTACTACAGCTCCTCCATTCTATAGGCACCCGTTTTTCCTTCTTCTTAATATTAACTCCACTTTCTAGGCATGTTGTGCAGCTTAAATGAGACAATATCTATAAGCACACAAAGGCACTCAGTAAGACAGCTCTCAGCCCTCAGAATAGATCTTGTTTTTGGAAAGACCAATTCTTCCTTGTCACAAATCCCCCTTAACACTTTTTTTTTGAGGCAGTGTCTCACTCTAGCCCAGGTGGATCTGGAAGTCACTATGTAGCTCAGGCTTTCAGTGTTGGTACTGGGCAGAACCTGCATAGACAGTCTCTGAAGTCCTCCCATTCCTTGTCCAGGTCTCTGTCTGATCAGTGCCCACCAAACTGAAGCCATCTATTCTGCACTTTGTTTTCCACTTCTTTCCAGTTCTTTTCTTTTTTGGGGGGTTTACTCTGTGTCCTTTTCTCTCTTTGAGCTTCACTGTATTTATAACAAGGTGAGAACTTTGAATTTTACTCTAAATGGATCACTGAATGATTTGGTGCAGCAATGATCCAATTCATATTTTATAAGACCATCCAGGATGCTGTGTACATAGCAGACTGGAGTGAGCCTCAGAGCAGAGGTAGGAAACAAGCTAGGGTGCTTATGCCAAGATATAAGATTAAAAAGTCACAGTTACTAGGTCTCACCTCACCCAATGGAGATGGAAAAGGCTTATTTCTCAGAGAAGAATTCTCTGAGCATCCTTCTTGCAAGATGCTATGAAGTCCCCTGCCTGCTGTTGTCTCTCTTTGCCTCTTATGTTTGTTTCCCTTCTAGAATATAAGGTCCTTATCAGCAAAGATCTTGATGCACCACTGTCTCCTTACACACAGCATGAGTGTAACAAATGGGGGGGGTACATGATGAGTGAATATACAACATAGGTACAAATACCTTCTGGATCAACACATAGATTTTACATCAGTTTTTAATGGACAACTGAAGAACCCAATGATGCCTCATTTATTGTCCCTCAAACCAGAATGCCACACTCTGTGGTTGCTGCTCACCTCCTCCTTCTCCTGCTCTAGCATTACTTACGGGGGTACTGTCAGAGTCCTTGGTGACATTCTAGGGGTTTTTTGAAAACACAACAAACTAGCAAGCAATTAGGCGCTTCTGTGACTTTCCTGGAGGGAGGGAA